>MU263335.1:0-27500 GCA_020310875.1 Ceratopteris richardii
CCATGGAGGGGGAGATCTTCATCAAGCTATGAAGCACAATCAATCAACAAAGGCAAAGCAACATTGGTGGAGTTGGATGAAGAAGGTAATGAAGTTGAAGATGATGAAGGACACATGATGGAGAAAGAAGCCACGTCAAAGAAAGAGATCAAGTTCCCAAGGCAAAGGAGGTTTATTTCCTCCAAAAGGTGAAGAAAGGAAGTCTTCTAGAGTTAAGTATCCAACTCAAAGGTTTACTTATGATTCATACATGGCAACACATTATGCATATATGAACAAAGTAGTAGAAGATCATGAGCCCGATTGCTATGAAGATGCAAGCAGGTACACCGAATGGAAAGAGGCAATGCAAGAAGAGATCGATGCACTTGAGGAAAATCAAACATGGACTCTAGTGCCCAAGAAGGAGAACATGAAGGTAATAGGTAATAAGTGGGTGTATAAAGTAAAGAGGAATTCAGATGGATCTATTTCTAGGTTCAAAGCAAGATTGGTGGCCAAGGGTTTTGCACAAACCTATGGAGTGGACTTTGAAGAGACATTCAGCCCCATGGCAAAGATGAGCACCATTAGGACACTCATTGCAATGGCTGCTAGCAAAGGATGGAAGCTCTTCCAATTGGATATCAAGAATGCCTTTCTAAATGGAGACTTGAAGAAGAGGTATACATGGAGCAACCACTAGGTTTTGTTCATAAAGAGTTTCCACATCATGTTTGTAGGTTGAAGAAGGCACTTTATGGCCTAAAGCAAGCTCCAAGGGCTTGGAACCAAAGATTGGTGACTATTGATCAAATGTGGTTACAATCAATGCAAGGCGGATCCATCTCTCTTCATCAAACAAAGAGGAGAACTTGTGGTCTACATGTGTGTGTATGTAGATGATCTTATCATTATAGGTAATGATACAAAGGGCATTGAGGAGATCAAGGCAAAGCTTGGAAAGGAGTTTAGGATCTCTGATCTTGGAGATCTTAGGTATTTTCTTGGCATTGAAGTTGTATACAAAGAAGAAGGTATTATGCTCATACAAAGGAAGTATATTCTAGACCTACTTGAGAGGTTTGGGATGCTACATTGCAAGCCTATTTCAAATCCCATGGAAGTTAATGTAAAGCTAAGCTCCATTGATGGAGAGCCATTAGAGGATGTAACTTGTATCGATCTATTGTAGGCTCTTTCAATTATGCCACAATAACCAGGCCCGACATAGCATATGGAGTTGGAGTGTTATCACAATTTATGCATAGTCCAAGGACTACACACTTGCAAGCTGCAAGAAGAATGTTGCGATATCTCAAAGCCACTATAAATGAAGGATTGTTCTACTCATTTGATGATGATATGCAGGTCAAAGCTTATTCCGATGCCGATTGGGCCGGTTCGAAGGAAGATAGAAGGAGTACAAGTGGTTACCTAGTCATGCTAGGTAGCAAGATCATCTCATGGATTTCAAAGAAGCAAACCACGGTGGCATTATCTTCCACCGAGGCTGAGTATAGAGCTTTGGCTCAAGTCACATGTGAGCTAATGTGGATTAAGAAGTTATTTATGGAGCTTAATTTGCAGGTTGACACATATCCAATTTTTTGTGACAACATGAGTAGCATTCATCTAGCATCGAACCCTGTCTATCATGCTAGAACCAAGCATATTGAAGTGCACTATCACTTCATAAGGGAAAAGGTGATATCCAAGGAAGTTTCAGTACATCATATTGGTACCAAGGACCAACTTGCGGACATGTTTACAAAGGCTTTGGATGGGATGAAGATTTCAAAATTCAAGCAATGCATCAACATGAAGGAGCTTGGATGAGGATGAAGAATTGAAGCTTGAGGGGGAGTGTTAAAAGTCAAGCTTCAAGCTAAAAATTCGTGGGGAATCTTTTATGGACATGTGGAGCAATCAAAGGAAGCCAAAAGCCACGAGATTCCATCAAGAAAAGTCACTCAACCACTCCCAAGTCATCTCAACTAATTCCTCCAAGTTAGGAGGCTGATTTGGAAAGGTAGTTCCTAGATTTTAGGGGCACACCTCTCACTATAAAAGGAGCATGTATCCCGACTTCTTCTGGGCCATCTTCTTGGAGTTTTAGCTCATGTAAAGTGAGCACTAAGTGCTGGAGTTGTGATAAGCAAGCCCCTTGCTTAAGCAACTCCCTTGCTTGCTTGTTTGTTTTCTTTTAGTAGGCATATCTATGTGTGTGCGAAGGCAGTGTTGCAACTCTCTACCCCTGAGTTGTTAGCATTGGTTCTCCCTCATATGGTATCCATTTGATGTAATTCTTGTCTCATTGGATAGCTATAAGAGTCTATTTTATGCTTACCAATTCTCTGGAGCATTCTCTGAGTAAGCTGGGAGCAACATTCATTTTAGTGAAGTTGTGTGATTGATATCTCTCTCTTTGTGTAGGCTCTGTTGGAAATATTTTGCTCTCTGTTGTAAGGGCTGGTTCTCCTTTTCTATGTATCCATTTGCTATGATTTTGGTGTCATTGGGTAGCTATTAGAGTGCTCTAAAGTTGACTCAAGTTTGAGATTCATTCTCTGTATAATCTTTGAGAAAAGTTTGCTGGAGTGAAGTGAGGTCTCTGCTTGACTAGCAGTTGTGAGCATTCAACTAGCTCATGTTGTAGACATTGTTTCTCTTTGTGTAAGAATCCATTTCAAGTGAAATTTGTTTTGTTGGAAAGCCCTTGGTGTCTACTACAGGTCTACAAAAGCTCACTGGAGTTCTCTGCATAAGCTCTGAGTAAGAGCATTTTTGGTGTGCAGAGGTCAAAGAAGGATACCTGTGGAGGTCATTCGCGCTTCATCGTTGCTTAGGGGTTGAGATACTTCCCCCATCAGTTTAGTCTTGGGGATGTTAGCCACAATTTGTTCTAAGGTTTTTGTAGACATTCTACCACCAATAGTCTTTTCTAAGAGATAAATTAGAATTTTAAAGGCTTAAATAAAGTTTTGACAAGTTCCTACTTCGAAAACCCATAGTGCTGAAATACATACACTTCTTCATGTAAATCACCATTTAGAAATGCAGTTTTAATGTCCAAATGATGTATATTCCAACCATGATGTACAATCCAACGTTCCTCATATCAGAGGTAAAATAGAGACTAAAAAGAGCACGTATTACAATGAAATTGTTTGGGCCCGAGGAAAAGTTACTTACATAGCTTTCCACTTTTAGTTACTTTTTTAGGAGTAAATAATTCTTTCTAAGGGAAAGATGTTGTAAGGCTAGGCAATTGAGAAGGTTAGGGGATTAAATATGTGGACACTAGCGTATGCCAATCAATAAGAAAAAAATAAAGGAAAGAAGAAAAAAACTTTCAATGAGAAAAATGTATATCTTTCAATGAGGTCCCTCTGTGAGTTATGATTTTTGGGGTTTCTTCACTCTTTATATCCGAGGTCCCTATTTAATAATTGGTCCACCAAATTTTATGTATTATGTTGAACATGATCCTTCTAAATGCGTAGATTTGTGTTTGGCCTCCAAACTTTCCAATGAGACTTTGTTCATCTTCTTCCTAAGAGTCGGGGTCTTTTGTTTCTTGAAGGAGATTTTCATATTACTCTTGAAAGGCCCCTCTATATTTTTTGCATGTATTGCTCTCTAATTGTGGGAAAGAACCGACTTTGTGATTAGGTTGAGTCAATGTTGGTGGAAATCAAGCTTGAAGAGGGTGAGTGACGATGAATTGCATTGTATGTTACTTTAATAGCATTGCCTTGTGGAGGTTGCATGTGCACTTTGAGTGGGGGAGGATGAAGAACAAGGAGAAGCTTTGCACAAGAAGGATGAGGCTATTGATATATTTTGGTAGTGATGTGTGTGAACACACTTAGGACCATCGGGCCACCCTTTTCCCTCTTTAGGAGGTTTTTTCTCCAACTTGTATATATGCATAAAACCCTAATGTGTTACTTATCTTTGTACGTTTACTTGGTAATAAATTTATTATCGTGTGTTGTGCTCCAAGCTTCTTCTTCTTCCTTTTGTTGTTCATGTGCTTGTGTAGACCTCAAACTCCAACAACTAGTATCAGAGCAAGTCACCGCTTCATCTAGGGCATTGTCCACACCCTTCGGTCATAGTCTCAAAATCATAGGAAAATTGGTATCCTTGTCATATACAAGCATCTGATAATGTGAAAGAACTAGCATCAGTAGTAATCAAGATGGTCTTACCAACTACCATTATAGGATATGAGGAGTTGTTTGTACATACGATAGTATTTCCTATAGGGGAAGGCTCAAGTAAACTGAAGAAACTATTCTACCAAGGAATATGTTTGGTTGCCCCACTATCAAAGTACCAAACATCTAAGTCTACTACAGAGATACATTACTCATGAGAAGATGGATCATAGCTGCATACAGTAGTAAATCCCCATTCTTAGTTCTACACAAGATTAGCATACTTTTCTTTTTTGGTGTAGACGCCTTTGCAACAACCATTCTAGCATAAGATCATTAAGAACAGTCTGCACAAGTGAACAATTTCGAAAGAATTCATCAGCAAAAATCAATTGCTCCTTCAAATCTTTGATCTTTGTCAAAAAACTATCCGTAGAATCTTCTTCATTCATGTGCTCATTCTCCAGCTGATTTCGGAGTTAAGCAACATGAGCCTCATTTCTTTCCTGGTATAAAGTGGTAAGTGTATCCCAAGCATCCTTTGCTTTTTTGCAAGAGCGAATGTGAGGGATAATGAACACGATTGACAAAAACACTATCAATGCATGTGCCTAAGTATCTCTTCCATCCTAAGAAATCTACTATGCAATAGGTACATAGGAATCATAGCATGAACAGGAATCTAAAGATCATCATCTTCAATACCATCTACATCACATTCAATAACTGTATTCATAGGTGTAATAGGGCATTTTTCAATGCTCTACATAGTATTCCACATCCCTTTTGCTACCAATACATGAATCATAATATATGAAAATAACTTATAATTAGTACCATCCAACTTGTCCTCAATACCCACCATATGGAATACATCATTGTTTTAGCCAAGGCCACTTACTAAATACCTTGATGTAGAAAAATGATTCTATCTCAAAAAGTTGAATAGAATTACCTTATCAAGCTCTGCTAAAGCTATAGCAAACTTTGAGGTGCTTGTATTGGTGAACCAGAACTTGTATATATGTTTGGCATGAAAGGATGAATTTCTTGCATAGACACTGCGATAGTGCACTTGGAGGCCGAAAGGAGCTTAGATCAAAATTCAATGCCACAAAGTGAAGCCATTTTAAAGTCTTAATCACCTTGAGTATGCTCAAGAAAAATGTGTTGTGATTTTAAGCATTAGCCAAGATTGGATTTGCAAGATAATGAAGATTACGACCACCACCACGTGCTAGAGATATGACTCTCCTCCCAACCATATGCCTCTATATATAGCTCTCTATAGGGGATTGACTTCTTGGGTAGGTGGATTCTAAACATCCATGTGTCAACCATGTAACTGCATGTGTGCCAAGTGTTTGAGTTAACTGTAGTTAACTCAAGTGGATGCTTCTAGAAAGTTCTAGATCTCTTTGGGCAAATACTCTCCCCATGTACCCCATGGCATTTGAGCCCAAGACCTTCTCCTTCACACCCTTGAGACTTAACCACTAGGTTAGTGGACCACTTGTATACAGAGCACATGACCTGCTACCCTAAGTCTAGTCTCAAGATCTTTGGTCATACACACGGGTGACCAAACAGTGGTCGGATTTCAATATCTCTGAACTGCTTGGAACCTTAGATCATAAACTTTCTTCATTATATTCTTTTTCCCTTGGAAAAATATTTTCTTCCTCGAAAATAAAGCTATATATAGTAACTATAGGCAACCCCCAACCTCATGTTCTAAATTCGGAAGAACATGTCTCCTCTTTGTGGGGGGAATCCTTGCCCAGATGATTTGAAACACCATCCAACTTTGCACTTTGAGAAACTATTCAAAGTATAAAGTAATGAATGAATCATAAGGATGGATCTAGAAACATCCTTGCCCAATTCACTTGTGTCTTGGTGTGCAATCTAGGCACAAACATGTGAAATGGGTGGATTCCAAGTACTAGTTCATTTTTTGGCATCACCCGTGCATGAACATAGTACCTAAGGTGGGATTCTTATCCCTCACAAGACTTTGAAAACTCTTGATTCACTTTGAATTTGATTTGAAAAACTAAAAGTCTAGTTGTCCCAAACATCAAACTTGGATGTTTGCACAACGGTTTACTTTCAACCAACATTTACTTGATTTTTTCACCCAAATGGAGGATTGTTGCATCCTAATGGGCTTAAAAATCCTATGTAAAATGTAGGAGAAAGTTTTCCATTTTACTTGTATTCAACCATACTTTGAGTTGACCAAATCAAATCCAAAAATTAAAATTGTCCAAATTAGGTCACTTTTCTCAAAAGATTGTAGCTAAAAGTTATTGGGAATTGTCAATCTGATAAGCAATTCCTAACTCCTACATGCTAGAGTGTATTGAACTCTAGACATTCATAAGTTTATGCTAGATAACTGGAAGCAAACTCAAATGAATAAGTCAACTTAGACTTATCATCTTTTGAAGATTGAAAGGGTTCTTGTATAGAACATCTATCTGAGATGTTTAATTTAGCTATCTTGTTCCAACATACTAACCCTAGACTTCTATGAAAAGAACCAGATATTGTATCTGAGTCAAATCCAAAAGATTTAGAAAGTGGAAAGAAAGAACTAAAACTCTTTACAACCGATTCAAACTTTGATGAGATACTTGAATGTGCTATGAGTCAAACTCTAGGTGACTCAAGACTTTAACTTCTTAAAGATAGGTTTTCAACAAGGTATTTGAAGCATTTTATCTATTTTTAAGAGAAATAAACTAGATTCTCAAAAATATTCTTGGAGTACAAACTAAACATCATACAACCACAAGGTACTAATGTGGTACCCAACATCAATGTGTCGACCCACTCACGTTTTATTGATGAGTTTACTCAAATAGTGTTTCACTTGAGATTAAGTTCTTGCATATATTCAATCTTTATGATAACTTACTAGGAATGAAATTCTTGTGCATTGCTTTGAGTCATAGATTGAATTTACCGAGTTACATTAGGAACTTGGTGCTTGACTTAGTCATTCTAATCCTTCATTGAAAAGATAAATTCAAAGTCAATGTCCGGACTTCTTCATAAATTTATCAAACAACACTTATCTTGAAGTGTTCCATAATTCAACTAGGAACAAGTATTTTTCCTATTTGAAATAGAAGATATTGGAAGTTATTTACTTTGTATCTTCATATGTAAATTGATCTTGAAGTATCTTGAGATCATTATACTATCTACCTTGAATTTAAACTTCTTTCAAAGTTACAATTCTCTTTAGGATCAAATCTTACTTCAAGATTCATTCTGGGACTAAAAGATAATTATCATCCTCGGTCCTGATATCCCATACCATCTTTCCTACATCAATCTTAGTAACATTTTGGTGTCCCTACCACCCAATTTTATATTCACATTGACATGTGAGTGATATATACTTATCCTAAAGTCTAAGAATATATTTCTAGAGTACCTTCACACTTCAATTCTTTAAAAAGAAATTTTGATGTTTTAGGCATTACCTCTAACTTAATATTGTAGATTTTGATTCCTTCACATGATCCTTTTCATGATTTTTGAGTGGAAACTTCAAGTTGGATAGAACATCCATCCTTCTTTGCTAGGGTTCTCAATAGAAAATTGATTATAGTTCCAAGTTCTTGAATTTATGATATTCAAGTCCAATTTGGTTATACTTGACCAATTTGTAGTGACAAGAGCTTTTCACTTCTTTTCTTTAGATTCCTTATCACTAAAAGCTTTAAGTAGCTACCCCGGGGACTTTATAGGAATCTCTCTACTACTTAAGTCTAAGAATCTGCTCATGCTTTTTTGGATTGTAACAAAATTCCTTATGGATAGGTAAACTTTACGTCATATCTTCCACATACTTAATTTTCATTATCATGGTTTGCAGATTACATACTTGGAACTTTTACTCTGTTCAGATTTGGAATAGCTTACTCATTTCACGCTTTCATTAGATAAATGGAAAGAATGAAAAAATTCCCAAAAGGAAATTAATTGCCAATACTTGGGAAAAACTCATAGTATTTCTAATCACAATTTCCTGGACAAAACCTTGCCAAGCTTGATCAAGTCTTGTTGATCGTGTGATAAAATAAAGACTTAGTCTTTATCCTTAAGATCTCTCAAACTCGTCTAAAGCTTTTTGGCTTACTTGCAAGATTTATAGAGACCTTTTCCTCAAATCAAGTTTGAGCATATGCTAATGCCTTTTATATTCCATAGCTAAGAATCTCATCAATATTGGTACATCCTTTCGGTTATAGCAATCCTTGGACTTAAGTACCATTATCAGTGTTTGGGATTTCTTGGGAACTACTTGCTATCTAAAAGCTTGAAGAATTTAGTGCTCACTACTAGGGAGCAGTTTATTCATCCAATACTTTGATTCCTTATAAGAAATCACCAACAAAAATAGTAGAGGCTGGAACTTAAGATTGAGCTTCTCAATCAAGTTAAATTTGAGTTTGTTTGGTCATAT
This sequence comes from Ceratopteris richardii, assembly GCA_020310875.1. Taxonomy (NCBI): domain Eukaryota; kingdom Viridiplantae; phylum Streptophyta; class Polypodiopsida; order Polypodiales; family Pteridaceae; genus Ceratopteris; species Ceratopteris richardii. Next base: position 8,629 of record MU263335.1, read on the forward strand.
ACTACAAGGCTCAAGCTTAGTTTTGAATCTATTCTCTTTGGGTTGAAGAGATAAGAAGCTCAAACTTAAGTTCAAACCTATTAGCTTTTCTGCCCAAAAGAGTAGATTCTTGAAGTTATATTCAAGTTTCCAAAGTCAAATCTACATTGAGATTTGATCTAAAGAGGGTTCCAGCCCTTTAGCGCTTCCATCCAAAAGAGTAGAGCTTCAAACTTAAGTTTGAGCCTCTCTAACAACTTAAATTTTAGTCTTTTTGGTCATATTCTATGAGGCTCAAACTTAAGTTCGAGCATCAACTTAAGTTTGAGCATCAAATTAAGTTTGAGTCTTTTTGGTCATATGCTACAAGGTTCGAAATTAAGTTTGAGCCTTAATTGTTTTGGGTGGAAGAGCTAAAAGGCTCGAACTTAAGTTTGAGGCTCTTCTGTTCGGGTGGAAAAGCTAAGAGGCTCCAACTTAATTTCAAGCCTTTCAACATTTCCACCCAAAAGAGTAGAAGCTTGAACTTGAATCCAAGCCTCTCAATCAACTAAAGTTTGAGTTTTTTTGTTATATGCTATGAGGTGCGAACTTAAGTACAAGCCTCTTAGCTCTTCCACCCAAAATAGTAGAGGCCAGAACTTAAGTTCATTTTGTTGAATCCACATCTACACTGAGCTTTGATCAAAACTAGTTGGAACTTAAGTGTGAGCCTCTTAGCTCTTACACCCAAAAAAATAGAGGCTCCAACTTAAGTTTCAGCCTCTCAATCAATTAAAGTTTTAGAATTTTTGATCATATGCTATGAGAATCGAATTTAAGTTTGATCCTCTTCTCTTTGGGTACAAGAGCTTTGAGTCAACTTATGTTTGAGTTTCTTTGGCCATATGCTATGAGGCTCGAACACTCAAAAGTTTATAGGCTCCATTTTAAGTTCAAGCCTCTTAATCAACTTAAGTTTGAGTTTTTTTGTCATATTTTGTGAGGGTCAAGCTTAAGTTCTAGCCTCTTCTCTTTGTATAGAAGGCCTCTCAATCAACTTAAATTTGATTTTTCTGGTCATATTTTACAAGGATCAAACTTAAGTTTGAGCCTCTTCTCTTTTGATGGAAAAGCTCTTAATCAACTAAAGTTTGAGTTTTTTTTCCAAATGTTACGAGGTTCAAACTTAAGTTCAAGCTTGTAAGCTTTTGGGTGGTAGAGCTAAAAGGCTCGAACTTACATTCAAGCCTCTTTTCTCCTCCATCCAAAAGTAGAGGTTTGAACTTAAGTTTGACCCTCTTAATCAACTGAATTTTGAGCCTTTTTATCATATGCTACGAGGCTCGAACTTACGTTTGAGCCTCTTCTCTTTAGGTGGAAGAACTAAGAAAATCAAACTTAAGTTCAAGCCTCTAAGATTTTCCACCCAAAAGAGTAGAGTCTCAAACTTAAAGTCAAGACTCTTCTCTTTGGGTGGAAGAGATAAAAGGCTAGAGCTTAAGTTCAAGCCTCAACTCTTTTTGATGGAAGAGCTAAGAGACTCGAACTCAAGTTCAAACCTCTTCTCTTTGAGTGGAAAAGCTAAGCTGTTGGAGACTAATTTTGACCCTCTTCTCTTTGGATGGAAAAATGCTAGGAGGTTCGAACTTAAGTTTGAGCATTCTAATCAACCTAAGTTTGAGTCTTTTTGGTCATATGCTAAAAGGCTTGAACTTAAGTTCAAGCTTCAATTCTTTTGGGTGAAAGAGCTAAGTGGCTTGAACTCCTTTTCTTTGAGTGGAAAATGCTAAGAGTCTAAAACTTAAGTTCAAACCTCTTAGCTTATCCACCCAAAAGGGCAGATTCTTGAAGCTAAATTCAAGCCTTTCAAGTCAAATCTACATTGGTGTTTGATTGAAAGAGGCTTGAACTTAAGCTTGAGCCTCTTAGCTCTTTTACCCAAATGAGCAAAGGCTCAAACTTAAGTTTCAGCCTCTCAATCAACTTAATTTTGTGTCTTTTTTATCATATGCTATGAGGCTCCAACTTAAGTTTGAACCTCTCAATCAACTTAAGTTTGCATCTTTTTGTCCTATGTTATGAGACCTGAACTTAAGTTCCATCCTCTTCCATTGAAACAGTTAGGGATTTAAATTTTAAACTTAAGTAGATGCTCAACATAAATTTGACTCTATTTTGGTTAGATATTATGAGGCTCAAACTTAAGTTTGAGCATGTTGTTCATAAGCTAAGTGTTTGGAACTATAATTTATGATAATGTTGATAATAAGTTTGATGACAATGGATGATAATTTTGATGTTATATGTTGATATTCTTTTGCTATGATATGACATAAAATATTTATTTTTTCGTTTCAAGAATAATAGAGAACATGAATACTATTGAAGTTCAACGCAATGTTGTCGATAATGTATTCTCATTGGAAAATGTATAAAAAACAAGTCAAGTGAAGCTATCTACAAATAGGATTAAGGTCGAGTATTCTTATGCCATAATGAAGATATAAAGTGGTTTGCTGACACTTATGATCAAGAAGGGAACTTCAAAGGAGATGTGAATTATTTTTTACAAATATAGGATCCACATATGGTGATATGGGTAGCATTGTTCATGTTAAAGAAGATGTTAATGCACAAGGTACACCATGTTTTATATGTAAAGTGCTTCCATATGGTGAGAATTTTAATGCAGATTATTTTTTCTTATCATGGGAGACTTTTTGTTCGAAAGGTATGAAAGCTAGTATGCAAAAAGTTTGATCAACCTTTAGGATCATTTGGCTCAATTGAATCAATAGAAGAATTAGTCAATATTATAAAAGAAGTCAAAATCTTTGAACAGAAGCTCAAATGTATATGGGAGATCCAAGAAACAAAAGTTGAAAATTTCTTCAAACAATAATTTATCATCATCATCATCAAATATGTACAAAATGGAAAGGATGAAGCAGTCAGACATTCAGATAATAGAAGAAAAGAAACTTAAGATATGATAGTTCAACTAGAAGAAAATAAAATGATGGATTTACTACTTTAGAAACAAAAATATTATGCTTTTGGTTCAAATACAATTTGATATTGATGTAAAAAGTGTTTTCTAGCACCATCAAATTATGTATACTTGAAATTGAATAAAGATTGGGTACGCATATTATTGAATGATTTTGTCTTCGATCCCAGAGAAAATAAAAACCTTGTAGTTGTTATGCCTAGTGATCTAAGTGCAAAACCTCTAGAAACTTTGTCTCCTAATAATATTGATAAAGTTGAGTATTAAATAATATTCGAACAACATTCGATCTGTGCAACAAAAACCTTGGAAAATGTAAATGTAGCTACACTGAAATTACACTTATGACAACAATATACGTATAGGAAAGCAAAGATTGAGGTACATTTTCCTCCAAAAACTTCAAGGGAGATCTCAAAAGAGGCTAACTTTCTAGTGGAAAAAACATTATAAAAGGAACCATTTTTGGATGAACGTTTACAAGCTAGATCCCAATGGAAAGCTAACAAATTTCCATCCAAACCTCCTCCAAGTGTTAATGATAGTAAAAGAGAATTTGTATCATGGTAGGTTTGTTTATATGCTTGATATTTTTGATTACTTTTTTGTGAGTTATTTATTCATTTAAACCTTATAAATTGTTTTTCATAGAATATCATCAAGACTACAAAGTAGACTTTGCACATTGAGTAAATTTAAAGCTTGTTGGTTTTACTCTATGATGCATAGAATAAGTTCAAGATTTAAACTTATGCCTAAGGTCCCAAAGACCAAATAAGATGAGGTTTGAAATTAAGTTTGAGATTGAAATGTGAGCTTGCTGAAATCAAAAATCTCTTATTTATCTAAGTAATCTTAAACTTATCATTTTTAAATGTATGATGCATAGATTAAGTTCAACATTAAGAATAAGGCTTAAATTTTTAACAAAATAGGATCAACCTTAAGATTGAACCTCTCCTCTCTTTCAAGGTTCAAACTTAAGTTTTTTATGTTATGAGAGGTTTGAACTTAAGTTCAAAGATTTATCGGTTCATAAGATGTTATATGCTCATTTTAAAAGTCAAGCCAAACTTAATAGTTCAAACTTAAGTTTAATTCTTCAAATTAATCAAGCTTCATTTTGAGCATTTTTTTGAATCTATATTCATTTTTTGTGAAAACATTTTGCAGATGTGCTTTTGTTTATATGCCTAAGCGAGTTATGTGAGAAACAGAAAACAATTGAGAAAATAACTATTGATATGTCTCCACCTTGTATTGAATATTCATAAATATCTTCTAAATTACTTTTCTCTTTATATAGATGTCAACAAAGATAAAAATTTCATAAGTGATGATGGTATTGGGAAGATTTTCAGCCATTTTGAGAGTGAAACGAGTGTTATACATGAGCAAAGCTCTTCTCAAATATAGATAAGCTATGTAACTTTATGGAGAAACAATATGGTAGGCCATTTTGGATTTTAGTATATTGTGTAACATTTATGACTTTTTTAGTTTGAATTAACTCATTTATTAACTAATTTCTTTCATGTTTGTAGATTTAAATATTATCGCAAATCAAATCCATTCTTTATACGAAATAGAAAGGATATACAAGTAACAATTATTCTATAAGATTATGCATATATTCATATCAATAAGCTTGATCTAAATGGCTTTTTATTGAGCCAAGATATAAGACGGAATACATCAGAGAAAGACTATGTCAAAATTCATAATAATGGTGATGATGAATAGGATGTTTTGAATTTTTGGATTTTCTTTTTGAACACTTTCATGTTGGTGTTTCATCATCCATATTGCAAATTAATTTTTTGGTTTATGTGAGACTCATTGAGAAACACTAAAAAAAAAGATTTCTTTTTTTCATGGTATGCATTCTAGAAGATTGTTACATGGTTCATCTAGAAGAAATATATAGGCTAGAACAACTTAATATTCAGTCTATGTTTAAGTCACTACATAAATTTTGGTGATACTTAAAAGGCTTTTCATGAGACAAAAATATTGATCATTGATGATAGTCCCTATAAAGTTTGTATCAATCCAATAGAAAATTGCATCTATATTAACCCTTATCAAGGAAGACATGATCATACACTATTGAATGATCTTATACCCTAGCTTTTGAGCTTAATCCATATGGATGATATTCAAAGAATTATTTTTCTCAATCGAATTGGAAAATATCCTTTCACCAAAGATCATGCCCTATTTCCTATGTTTCGAGTTGTAATGGAGCATTCATGTATGTCAGACCATGAAATCTTAAGTAGATCAAATGATTGTTCAAATAACTTGAGACTATCATCTTTTTTTGACTCTCAAGTACAAAAGAACTATAAGAAAAAGCAAGATGTTCCATTGAATTGCAAGAAAATTGAAAAGCGAGATCTAACAACAGTAGCATCAACATTTGTTGTTCCACTTTTAAATAAAGAGCAAATAAAATCCTTACAAATGTGTTGCAAAAATAAAAGAATGGGAGAAAATCATGTGATAGTGTATGCTATGAGGTTGGGCTACTGGCAAAGTCGTTTTAGAGTTGGATTTGCAAAAAAATCATACATAAGAAGGTTACAAAAGGCATAATTTAAATTTATAGGCAACAAGAAAATTTCTTCTTACAATATTTATGTTTTTTCTTATATCTCCAATCATATATTTATAATTTTTTTCTTTTGAATATTCATGGAAAGGTGGACTTTTAAAAATTTCTTAAAATCTTTTGGTGTGATTTGAAGATAATCCATGATTATTTTTTCAATGTTACTTTGCTTTATTATGAGAGATTTCATTTCTTGACAAATAAACTTTAAATAATAAACAAGTAAATAGGTTTTAAAAAATATAGATGGGCTCCTCACGAAGGGGAAAAAAGGTTGTGAATTTCCCTTGTAGCTAAAAAAAAAACTTCTTTGTTTCTATTTTAGATAATATTATAATAAAAAAATATTTTTTAATCTTCATTAGCATTAATAGATTTAGCTAAATATAAAATCATGCATTTAGATCATGTAATATATTTTCTATGTGTATCATAGATTATTTTTTTAGACGATGAAGTTCATGTTTCAAAGCTTAATCTCCCTTTGCTTAAATTGGTTTAAAGAAAAAATTGTGTAGTTGTATCATAGAATCTGTAAATATAAAATCATGCACTTAAATCATGTCATATATTTCTTATGTATCATCAATTTTTGAATATTGAAAGAAATCATAACATATTAATTAAAAAATGACCCCAATGAATTTGTCGTTATGCATTAATATAGAATTGGTCGAATATAAAAACATGAATTTCAATCATGTAATAGATCCAAAGTATCACTCGTGGATGTAGAATCCATTTCTCCTCGAGACCACCGGTTTCGAACCTCTCTCTCTCTCTCCCCATTTTTTTTTGTATCATCAATTTTAATTTATTTTGATATAAATCTAATTAGCTTTGTCTCTCTTTTGCATACATCATTGCTAATTTGCATTCAAAGTACAAAGAAAACACAAGGTTGGCATTGATGTGTTGCTCCTCTTCACACATATATAAATCTTCAACAACAAAGCGAAGATTCTTTTCATTCTTAAGAGATGAAAGAAGTATGTTAATTCTAGAAATGAATGTTTTTTTTACTCAACAGATTTGATAAGGAAAGGGGTGATCTACTATCTACATTACTCCAGAATCATATGGATATTGTTGAAGATAACCCGAGAATTTTGCATTATGTTCACAAGGATGCATTATATTTCTTGGAATTTGGTATGGATCTCTTTGAAGTGTGGATTTGGATCATAGAAAGATTATTGACAGCTCAAAGAACACTCGCATTGTGTTTTCCAAAACACCATTAGAGGTTTCATGTTATAGTAGGAGAGATTCAGTACAAGAATAAAGGGGGCATAGAAATGCCCCCAATTGAAAACTAAAAAGCATGGACTGTCACTTATGCAATGCCCATCTTAGATAGTGACGTCGCATAAGCAACACTGCAAAAGAAAAATAAAAGAAATACATTTGTAGCATCGCATAAATGATGTAGAGCATCACATAAGCAATGGTTATAATTACCGTCACTATGAGCATCGAAGCTTTGCAATGCACTAAGGGGCAATGGCAAATCGGTTGCGATGCTTTAGTGTTGCATAAGTGATGCCGCGTGAATTGAAACAAAAATGATTTCTCTCGGCACATTTGTGCCGAGATCAATTGAGAAGGTGAGAGCCAACAAGCGAAGGAGCAACTAAACAAGCAAATAGGGTGAAGGAGGGAAGGAGCAATTGAATGAGTGAAGGAGCAATCGAATGAGCAAAGGTACATGCACATACATACACACATATGCATACACACACATGCGCATACATATACACATATCCATACACACACATGCACACATATACACATATACACACACATACATATACACATATATACACAAAATCATACACACACATAGACATATACACATACACATATAGATACTTTCACATATACATATACACACATATACACACACATGCATAGACATGCATATGCATAAATACATAGACACATGCATACACACACATGCACATACATACATACACACATATGCATAACACACACATACACACATATACACACATACATAAACACATATACACATACACACAAATGCACACATATGCATACACACACATACACATATAGATACTTGCACATATACACATATACATATAGGTACTTGCACATATGCATACACACACATAGACACACCCACACACATACACTCACATGCATAAATACACACATAAGCATACACATGCATATGCATAGATACATAGATACATGTATACACACACATGCACATACATACATACATACATACATACATACATACATATGCATACACACACATGTACATACATACACACATGTGCATACATTCTCACATGCGTTCATACACACACATGCATATGTATACATACATGCACACATGCATATGTATACATACATAAACACAAGCACATACACACACATACACATATACACATACACATACACATACACATGCACATACTTACACACACATAGACACACATATACACTCACATGCATACATGCATATACACACATACACATGCACATATAGATACTTACAGATACATACACACACATGCACATGCACATATAGATACTTAGACATACATACAAATACATACACACACATAGACACACATATACATATACACATACACATATAGATACTTACACATACATACACACACATAGAAACACACACATACACTCACATGCATATATACACTAATATGCATACATACACACACATGCATACACATGCATATTCATACATACATACACATGCATACACACATGCACAAACACACACGTATGCACATATACACACACATACACTCACATGCATACATACACATACATGCATACATACATAGACACATGCATACACACACATGCACCATACATACATACACATGCATACACACATATACATACATGCATACATATACACACATACATGAATGCACACATATGCATACACACACATACACATATAGATACTTGCACACACACACACACACACACATATATATATATATATATATATATATATATATATATATATATATATATATATATATATATATATATATATATATATATATATATATATATATATACTCACATGCATTCATATACACACATGCATATTCATACATACATAGACACATGTATTCACACACATGCACATACATACACACATATGAATACACACACATACATACACACATATGCACATATACACATACAAACACACTATACAAACACATGCATACACGCACACATACAAACACATGCATACAGACACATACAAACTTATGCATACACACACATATACACACATATAAGCACACACACACATACATACATCGACATATAAATACACACACATGGGCATACATACTCACATGCATTCATACACACACACATGCATATGTATACATACATAAACACAAGCACATACACACACATATGCATACACACACATATACACATACACACACATATGCATACACACACATATACACATACACATACAAATACTTACACATACATACACACACATAGACACACATATACAATCACATGCATATATACACTTACATGCATACATATATACATACATACTCATACACATATAGATACTTACACAAACATACACATACATAGATACACACATGCACATACACATATAGATATTTACACATACATACACACACATATATATACATACACATATACACATACACATACAAATACTTAGACATACATACACACACATAGACACACACACATACACTCACATGCATACATACACTCACATGCATACATGCACGGACAAGCATACACATGCATATGCATACATACATACATACACACATGCATACACATGCATATGCATACATGCATACACACATGCACATGCACCCACATATGCATATATACACACACATAAACTCACATCCACATATATACACTACAAGAATAGGGGGGCCGTAGCGACGCCCCCAAATTGAAAAAAACAACGAGCACCGTTGCATATGCGATGCTAGTGCATAAGCGACGGTGCTGTTTTCGGATTTTTTTTTACGGGCATTCGTTGCATAAGCGATGCCTGCGTCCCTTATGCGACGCTAAATGTGTGCGTCACAAATTGCGTCGCTAACTAGCGACGTTATTTGCGATGTTGGCAAACTGGATAGCGTCGCATATGCGACGTCCTGTGTTCCAGACCATCGCATAAGCGACACTCTGGAATGTAAAAAAAAAAACAATTGATTTCTCTCGGCACATTTGTGCCGGGATTTGGACACGAGAGCAAGAGAACGAGAGAGAGAGAGAGAGAGAGAGCACGAGAGAGAGAGCGAGAGAGACACTCATCGTTGAAGCCAGGTATGCGCACACACATACATATGCATGCACACACACATAGACACACACACACACACATATACACACAAATACACACACATATACACACATACACACATAATGTTGCATACACACACATATACATGCATGCACACACACACATATACATGCACACACACATATATGCATACACACACATATGCATACATAATGCACATGCAGACATACACATACATAATGCATACACATGCACACACATATACACACACATACACACACACATACACACACATATACACATACACACACTTATGCACGGTATGCACTGCTTTTATGTATATATATGTGGATATGAGTATGTGTGTTTATGTATGTATGTATGTATATGAGAGAGAGAGAGAGAGAAAAGAGTGAGACTAGAGGTACAAATACATGCATACACACACATATACATCATACATGCACATTTACACACATATACACATACATGCACATTTATACATACACACACATACATGCACATTTTTACACACACATACACATGCATGCAGTTACACACATATAATGAATACACATAGACACATACACATACTCACAGATACGTACGCATACTCACATACACATACACATGCATAATCATATGTACACACACATAGACTCATATAATCATATTTACATGCATATATACATATACACATGCATATATACACACACACAACACATACATATGCACATATAGATACACATACATACACAACACATGCATATGCATAAATAAATAAATAAATAAATCCTATTTCAAAAATCCTAAATTGAAAACACTAATTTTGATATTAGGGTTTTAAAACCCCTAATTTAAAAACTCTAATTCAACCTTTTAGCCATATGATTGAAGTATATGTACACATTGCATTTACTCCTCCGACATCCTACTAGAGGGATGTATGTCCTCCCAACCTTATGCCTCTATATATAGCTACTCGAATCAATGAGGGATCATAATATATAGAAAGATATATACACATCATGTAGATACACATACATAAATATAAAATGGAGTAGATATATTATGCATCACACATACATGCCTAAATGCACACATAAATATATATATATACATGCATACATATTTACATGTACACATTTACACATAGACACATATACATATATACATGTACACATCACATATACATGCCTACATGCAAACATAAACATATATATACATGCATACATATTTACATGTACATATTTACACATAGACACATATACATATATACATGTACACAATTATAAACACTTGCATATATTACATGAATACATGAATATTTTACATAAATGCATATGCATATATACACATATGCATACTAACACATGTATACATATATCACACACATGCAAACACATACATATACATGAAATACATATATATGCATACTAACATATGTATACATATAATACACATGAATACACACACATATGCATACATACATGATAAAAATTTGCTCCTCGAAGATAAAGCTATATATAAAATAATTAGGCATACCCCCGAGCTTCATGTTCTAACTTAAAAGAACATGATTTCATCTCCTTAGTAGGATTCATTGTTATTCAAGTTAATAAAAAAAATCTATTTTCTGATATCCATTCAAAAGCTTCAAGTTATTGATCGATAACTAGAGTAGAATTTACTATCTAATCTGCTCATATGTTTTCATAATTGCCATCATTTTGGTAAGACATCAATATAGTCTCATCTTCATTATCCTTATTGATTTCATTTACTTCTTCTATTGTTAAATCTATGTTCTCATGAATCACATCATCTATTGATGGATTAATATCTATTTCTGGTAATTCCTCTTCCTCATCAGTAGAATCAGCATGTAGAGAATTATCCTCTTCATCAAAAAGATTAGTATCATTATCACGTATAATGATTCTAATTTCTCTTTCAGATGTTCATGTATCAGTATCTGATGATGAATCATCAAGAGGACTTTCTTTGATCTCTCTAACAATGATCTGTTCAAACAATGACCTACCTCTAGGTTGCACATGAATGACTTGCCACCAAGGATGAGCATCTGGGTTTTTATAAAAAAAATGCTTGTTCAATATGCCTAGGAAGAATATATGGTTCTTTAGTAGATCGCATTACCTTGGAAGAATTAATTGCCCAAAACCCAGATAATTCCTTTCTTAATATGGAATTACTACCTTTATACTCGGCTCGAAACCAGTCAACCTTCAAAATGACCTATCATATATAACAGTAAAACCCATTATTAGGTGCCTAAAAAAATAACTAACTCTATCATAAAAAATATAAACCTTTTTCTACCTGTTTGAATGTATGAAATGAAATTTCGTAGATACCAACAATAGTTCCTACGTAACCAAGTTCGCCATCTATAAGGTTCGTGTCTTTTGAGCTAGCACGTGATAGTTGCTTGAAAGAAGCAACAATACAAGAATCCTTTGTTTTACGTAAAGAATCAATGGCTTTGATTCTAATATGCTGTCCAAAAGCCCACATATTAGTGAACATTCGAACCTGCAAAAGAAATTCAATTCGTAAATAGAAATTAATATACATATATGAAAAAAATAAAATATTATTTTAATAAAATTACCTTTCGTTCACAACATATCATTAACTCTCTCTGCGCATCTGAGATTTCTTCATTATTTGTGTTGGCGCATTGCAAACGACTATATAGCCAATCCATGAAAGAAGATATATCTGTAATCTCATTATTATCGAGATTACGTCTATATCTTTGTTTTTTTCGCCTTTTACTTCAGAGATTTTGAAGTTCCTCGTACTCGCTAAGGAATGCTTGCATGCATTCGCTATTATATGCTACAAAAGTAGAAACATCATATTTTCTTGAAATGTAAATAAGAATGGAACTCCCTTACCTGATAATACCTCATCTGTTATTTTTGAAGAAGACTCGTTGGTCCATGCACGTGGAGCTTCTTCATGAACTCTTTCAAGGTACTCACTAACGTAATACATGCACTCTTCAAGCATCCAACCCTTTGCCATGGATCCTTCTGGTTTCGCTCTTTGTCGCACATAACCTTTTAATATTCCCATAAATCGCTCGACCCAAAACATCCATCGAGTGTTGACAACACCTGCAATCTCTATTTCATCTACAAGATGGACTAATAAATGAACCTGAATATCAAAAAATGAAGTAGGAAGTTCTTTCTCCATCAAACATAGTAGCTCTTTGCATTCACGTTTTTTTTGTGGGATCGAGTTTTTGTCAATCTCTTTGGATGTATATAATTAGATTAAATCATATTTATTTACATGCATATTGAATAAAAAAATTACAACAATACCTGAACAAACACCATATCCTGGAAAATCGTGAATAGTCCAAGCCACAATACCACGAACCATAATATGTCTTTCATTGATGCTTTTCGATACATCAATGACATTAATACCTCTCCATAACTCTTGGAGATTGTCAATGAGAGGAGCAAGATATATATTCATATCTTCAACTTGTCTTTTGCCTGGGATTAAAAGTGAAAGCATTAAATGTTCCTTTTTAATGCTAAGATATGGCCGAAGATTGTAGTTTATGACTACCACTAGCCATGTTGACCATTTACTGGATTTCATGGAGAATGGATTAACCCCATCTAATGCAACTCTTAACTTTAGATTCTGTGGATTTTGTGCAAATTCAGGCCATGTAGAATCAATATGCTGAAAAGCAACACTATCATAAGGAATTCTGATTATTCCATCAGTACTTTTGTGATCATGTCCCCAAGTCAAAATCTTTGATAATTCGGGGCTTTGAAACATATTTCTAATCCGTGGAGCCAATGGAAAATGTCTCAATACCTTTTTTGGGATTTTACCTTCTTCGCCCTTATGTCGAGGAGATTGACATTTGGGACATGTCAAAGAGTCTGCATATTCACCTCTATATAAAATACACTCGTTAGGACATGCATGTATACATTGATAATCTATACCAAGATTGTTGATTATCTTCTTCATTTCATCATGTGAGGTAGGAAGAATATTCTGACTTGGTAAAAACTTTTCAGATAATAACTTGTAAGTTCATCAAAAAAAGATATATTAAAAAAAGTAAATAAATAAATATACATATATATATGCATATAATTTTATATATGTATATGCTTATGTGTATGTGTATGTGGATGTGAATATGCATGTGCATGCATATACATATGTGTATGTTTATATGTATATATGTATGTATATGTTTCTTATAGGTGTATATGTATGTATATATACGTATGTGTATATGTATGGATATATATATATATATATATATATATATATATATATATATATATATATATATATATATATATATATATGTATGTATGTGTGTATACATGTGTATGTATGTATGTATGTGTATGTATGAATGTGTATATATGTATGTATGCATGTGTAGCTATGTATATTTGATTCCGTTTTTAATTGTTTTTTGTATATTGTTGTTTGCATATTTTCATATCTAGACCATTGAATCGTCTGGCAGTTTCCCATTTTATAGTCAATCTATTATGTATCTTGCTAAGGTGTTTACAGATATTAAATAGTGGTTACCAAGGAGGGTATTTAGTCATATGTAAAATGAGAGGATCAAATTTTTCGCGAATATTTTGAAAGATGCATTAATAGTTTTAAAAGATGGGCGGACAAAAAGTGTCCATTCAATTCAAGTTCTTGTTCTTACCTTATCTAAAGTAAGAATAAAAACCTGCATTGAATGGACACTTTTTGTTCGCCCATCCTTTAAAATTATTTCTCCATCCTTCAAAATCTTCAAGATAAATTTGCTCCTCCCATTTTACATGTGGCTTAATACCCTCCTTGGTAACTGCTATTTAATATTTGTATAATTAGCAGCACATGTATTAGGTCGACTAAAATAGGAGAAACATATGTGTCAAGAAGATTCTAAAGGTTGGGTGGACAATTATAAAGGCTAGCTGGACAAAACATCTTCATTCGATACAGGTATGTATAATTTGACTTACTCTCATAACATGTGTATGTGTGTATATGTGTGTGTATGTTTATATGTGTGTATGCATTCATGTATATTATGTGTATGTTATATATATGCATGTTTATATATATATATATATATATATATATATATATATATATATATATATATATATATATATATATATATATATATATATATATATAGAGAGAGAGAGAGAGAGAGAGAAAATTGAAAATTATACCTTAATAGTGTCGAAATAGATACATTACTCCATCCAAAACGATTTTGAAGATTTGAGAATAACTAAGCTCGCACTTAGTCGTGTCAAACGACTTCCTTCATATATGTGCTTTAGACATTCCTCTCGAAGATATTTCTCATTTTTAGAAATATCAATGCTCTCACTGTCATTTTGATACCAATCCTCAATAAAATCTGCCATGCCATCATCTTCATCATTGTCACACAAATCTTGTACTTTATCTTCTTTTGAATATAGATCTTTCAACCTTGCATATTCCACAGGATTATTTTTGTGTAGCCTCCTCATAGAAGCTTCTGATAAATGAGGTCTTACTGGCAATTGTGAATGGTGTGGAGGAATATCACCAACATCATACGTTGGAATCTACACATATAAATAAATTCATTTGTATTCCATAAATGAATAAAAAGTAAACTTTAAATATAAAATTAAGTATATAAGTTATTAAATATGGATAGAAAATTTTTATTCTCTCTAGCTAAAAGGTGCT
The DNA here is from genome assembly GCA_020310875.1 of Ceratopteris richardii. Lineage (NCBI taxonomy): Eukaryota > Viridiplantae > Streptophyta > Polypodiopsida > Polypodiales > Pteridaceae > Ceratopteris > Ceratopteris richardii. The sequence continues at coordinate 24,337 of MU263335.1, forward strand.
CTTGGAGGTCTACGCCATCCATAATTCACTAATAGTTCATCATCGGCATGTAATGTAGTAATAGCATTGACAACTATGTATCTTGATACATCTCTACTCATGTATGGTGATTCATGACTATTTTCACGCTCCTCAAATAAGCAATTAGTCCTTGAACTATTATGTAACCCTCGACTACTATTTATTAAACCTGCTATATTTCCATGTGTGTAAGGTCTTCCATAAAATATAATCTTTCATTTTCTGCATGTAAATCTTTCTACTAGTAAGGGATGCTGCGTTCAAGCATATTCCATAAGTACTCATGATTTGAACATAACATGAAAGTCAATGCCAATCTCCCCATCCATATATAGGACCACAAAATGACATAAGAGTGACTTCAGAGTTCGGAGGCACATACAAATCCTCTACAATAAAGAGACCACGACCAGCATTAGTTATAGTGGATGGAGCAATCATATAGCGATTACCCCAAAAGTTGAAAACCTCTCCATCTAAAGGAAGTGGTCATCTATTCCATCCTCCATATCTTCTTCTATCATATGTTTGTACTAAAGAACGATCATGAGCTGGCAATGGATAATCTCCAGCCGTTTCAGTCTCTAAACCAAGAGGTAGAGGATTTCTAGAAACCTCTGCTTGTAATTGATGAATAGCAAGTCCATGATGTGTATGAGGTATATTAACATTATGAGAAAAATTATCACCATCATCATCATCGAGCAAGTATTCATGTATATCAACAGTAATTTGATTTTGTATATGGTTTTTAAAATATGGTTTTTAAATAAAATAATGACATTAATATATATAAAAAATACATAACCAAGCATTATCACGTTGACCAAGTGATGGTGCATACTCAAAAGTACCATACTTTGCTCATGTTCAATACATTCAAATCGTGGTCTTCGATGCGTGCCATAACAAGAGTTACACCAACATATAATATGCTCTTGATAGTAAAATTCATCATAATTCCTATCGGAGGACACATGTGAAGTCATTGCATAGGTAGGAGGTGATGGAGTACCCTCTGATTGATCAGAATCTGCACATAATAAGAAACAAAAAAAAAAAGAAGTTATGTATCCATCAAATATATTTAAAATTAAATGTTTGACATACTTACAGTATATAGTCGTTGCACGATGAGGAGACGCTGGTGGAGTTCCATCTGATTGATCAGAATCTACAAATAATGGTATTTGATATTAATAATCTGATTATCTACATACACAAAAAATTCACATATACATATTTACACATACACACATATTCACATATACACATTTACACATACACACATATTCACATATACACAACTACACATTATTGTGGGATAAATGCACGTATTTTGTATGAATGAGTGTATATGCATGCATATGTGTGTATGTATATATGTGGATATGTATATGTGTGTTTATGTTATATGTATGTATATGTGTATATGTATACATATATGTATGCGTATATGTTTGCATGTATATGTGTATGTGAGTATGTGTATGTGTATGTGTGTGTATGGTATTTTGATTTTTTTTCTGTTTGAGATTAAATTAGCAGGAGATATTGTATGGTGGAAAAAAATAAGAGGCGACCTAACATACCACTTGAGACGTGGCAGTTTTTTCGTAGACAGTTACGTCTTCAGGAGTCATTTCCTCAGCAGAAGGTACACAAATTAATAGTTTATATTTATAATTTTTATATATTTTAGTAATTTTTTACATTTAATTTATGTATTTTTTTCTTATATTAATAGGCTGCTGCAAAGAAGAGAGTGGATTCGGGCCACACATCGCCCTAGGCCAAATGGGCCATAATGGTTTTGTGGCTACATTTATAAGTATATGTGTTATTGTGAATATATTTTTTATTTTAGTTAAAATGCAAGCAACTAATCTTTTTTATTTGTTTCAATGCAGCGAAAGGATTATGGCCGATATCCTACGAAACATGAGATCGAGTATGCTACACATTTTGGATATCGGCGTTTGAGCGAGTATATGCGAGATCATCATGATGCCTTTGTGAGTAATATTAAATTTTATATAATTATTTTATTTTTATGAATGGTTTAATTGTTTTATTTATTTATATTTGTTATATGTAATACAGGAGTATTATGGAGAGACAGATATGGATGAGGTGGAGAGACAGACAAAGGAGGGATGATCTCGATTGTCATAGGGTGATCATGACGATGAGGATGAGGATGATCATGATGCTGCTGCTGCTGATGATGATGATGATTAGGATTTTAGTTGATTATGACATTGGATTATATGTATTTACATTGATATATATATATATATATATATATATATATATATATATATATATATATATATATATATATATATATATATATATATATATATATATATATATATATATATATATATATATATATATATATATATATATATATATATATATATATATATATATTATCTATATATTTTTCATTTCAATTATGTTTTGAATTGTGTGTATGGTATTAAGTAATGAAGAGTTTTGTTCTATTGATTGTTATTATTGTTTATATTAAGCATGTGTTTTAATACTTTAATTATATAATTCATTCATATGTGTGTACGTAAGTGTATATGTATGTGTGTGTATATGTATGTATGTGCATGTGTATGTGTGTGTATATGTATGTATGTGCATGTGCATGTGCATGTGCATGTGCATGTGCATGTGTAAGTGTATATGTGTGTATGAGTATGTGCATGTGCATGTGTATGTGTGTGCATATGTATGTGCATGTATATGTGTAACTCTATGTGTATATGTGCATGTATATGTGTGTATGTGCATGTATATGTGTATATGTAGGTATGTGCATGTGTGTGTGCATGTGTATATGTGTGTGTACGTATGTGCATATATATGTGTATATATGTGTATAATGTATGTATATGCATGTGTAAATGAATGAAATATGCATGTGTATGTGGATGCATTTCCATTTTGCATCCATGTGCATGCATGTGAATGTGCATGCATGTGGATGTGCATATACATGTATTTACGTATACGTTAATGTGTGTGTGTGTGTGTATATATATATATATATATATATATATATATATATATATATATATATATATATAGTATATATATATATATATATATATATATATATATATATA
>MU263335.1:32500-45164 GCA_020310875.1 Ceratopteris richardii
TATCTGCCCATAGGTATGTTTTCTTTTCATAAATTAATATTTTTAATGATATTATAACACATGTTTTTATTCATTTTTATGTATTTATTTTCACGACCCCTCTACCACTTCCAGCTCGTGAGAGAACAATAGAGGTGCCTATGAGGACATGCGTAGGTAGCCTAGGGCTGGAGTGCGACATAGAACTTGTATAGTACATATGAGGCATGGGTTGGAGTTTAAAAAGAAGAATGAGAGCTTTATGTGACTGTTACGTGCATTTTGGTTACTTGAAATGGAAGTAAGTATAATTTTACATATAAATTGAGATAAATATTTTATGTTTTACTTATATGATCTTTTTCTTTTGCAGTCAATTTGATTAGAGAGATAAAAAGTAACTACTTAGTTCATTGGAGACAAAATTTGGCACTGGGTGGTCTCATAAATGGTGTTTGAAAGAGATGCAGATACTTATGGCACATCGTTGTGATAATGGAAGATATGCATTGCTTTTATTTGTTATATTTATGTGTGTGTATGTGTGTGTGTGTGTGTGTGTGTGTATATATATATATATATATATATATATATATATATTATATATATATATATATATATATATATATATATATATATATATATATATATATATTATATATATATATATATATATATGTATGTATGTATGTGAGTCTAGTAAATAACACATAGAATACAATAAATCGACTTGAGACTTAAAAAAAGCACAGTTATGAAACCTTATTTGACTTAGCACTCATGTACATGTGAGTAAAGTCACGAAAGAGGGTTCTTGATGCATCAAGAACCAACCCTGCACACATGCACGTATGGTATGTTCAACCATACATTTTTCCTACTTTCGTATCTATATGCGTTTGCCATATGGTTGAAGTATGTATACACATTGCATCTAGTCCTCCCACAACCTACTAGAGATATGTCTCTCCTCCCAATCTTATGCCACTGAATATAGCTACTCAAATCAATGATGACCATAATACATATAAAGATATATACAAATTATGTATATAGACGTACATATATATAAAAAACATATTTAGACACATACACATCTTATATACATGCCTACATGCACACATATATACATATACATGCATACAAAATTATAAACACACTTTGCATATATCATACAAATGCACATGCATACGTACACATGTGCATACTAACGCATACATACATATATCACACACATGCATACACATGAAACACACATATGTTCATACTAACACATGTATATATATATAACACACATTAATACACATACACATATATACACACATATACATACATACATGAGAGAATTTTCGTCCTCGAAAATAAAGCTATATATAAAATTTTAGGCATAGCCCCGAGCTTCATGTTCTAGTTTAAAAGAACATGTATTTATCTCTCTGGTGGGATTCAACTATGTTCTAGTTGAATAAACGAGAACCTATTGTCTGATACCCATTCAAATGATACAAGTTAATGATCGATAATGATCCATTTTCAATGGGAAATTACTACCTTCATACTCAGCTCGAAACCAATCAACCTTCAAAATAACCTATAAAAATATAAAAATACAAAAGTTCATTATTATGTGCTTGAAAAAATATTGAACTATATCATAAAAAGTAAAATCCTTTTTACCTATTTGCATCTTGTTTGTCATACGTATCCAAGGATCAGGTGCATAAGTCAATTTCTATCAAAACATGGTCATAACAAGTCCCTCTTAATGTTATTGTCTCAACAAGTCGATTTCTTTCCACTCAACAAGTCCCACTTGATGTTATTGTCTTGATGCCAACATCTCATCAAGATGAATGGCATCCAGGACAATGCATATCAACTAACAGAAGGATCTTGTTGTATCAATACAATACAACTTCCTCAAGAAGGTATATGGATCTGTGAAATATATCATCTCGTATATTGAGACCTCAAAGCAAAGATGAATTCAAACCTTGTACCAAACTTTAAGCATCAAGAAGCTTTCCTAGAGAGTGTTGATGATGATACTAAGATACCATACGTTGTGCTTCCTAAAAGGACTAGATTACATGGTGGGTCATACAAGGAATAACAAAGGGTGCATCAGTGCATTTTGGGAAGCATTGAGATTCACAAAAGAAAAGTGGATCGATGCTTTTAGAAATTGACTAGAGGTGAGGAAGAACATGATAAGCCTATTGATATGAAAAAGAAAGAGGCAAATGAGATTGTACAACTTGAAGGGGAAATAGAGTCATTGTGGGTGCAAGCTTAGGATTTACATGGATTTAACACGTTGAATCTCAGAATCTCGTCAAATCTATTCAACAGGTCAACTCCATATAAATCCTCAACTTGCACCCACAATGACTTTTTTTTCTCTTCAAGCTGTACAATCTCATCTGCCTCTTTCTTCTTCATATCAATAGGCCTATCATGTTCTTCCTCACCTCTAGTCTATTTCTAGAAATATTGATCCACCTTTCTCTTGTGAATATCAATGCTTCCCAAAACACACTGATGCACCCTTTGTTGTTCCTTGTATGATTGCCATGTGATCTAGTCCTCTTAGGAAGCACAATGTATGGTATCTCAATATCATCATCAGCACTCTCCAAGAAATCTTCTTGATGCTTAAAGCTTGGTACAAGGTTCAACTTGATCTTTGCTTTGAGCTTTTGATATACACAATGATATATTTCATAGATCCATAGACCTTCTTTAGGAACTTGTATTGTATCGATACAACAAGAACCTTCTGTTAGCTGATATGCATTGTCTTGGATGCCATTGATCTTGATGAGATGTTGCATCAAGACGATATAGCATCATTTGTTGATGCATTTTCTTGATGCCATTGACCTTCGATTGATTAGAATATGATTCTGTAGCAAATAAAGATACTAGATATTAATAATCCAATTATTTACATACACACACATTCACATGTACACATTTACACATACACATATTTAGATATACACAAATACATTCTGAAATATAAATACACATACAAAACCATAAATATATGACGTATGTATGTGTGTATGTATTTAGCATGTATGTGTAGAAATGTATATGTGTGGGTATGTGTATGTGTGTGTATGTATGTGTGTGTATGTATGTATGTGTAAATATATGTATGTATGTATAAGTGTATGTATATATGTATGTGTATGCATGTATGTTTGTATGTATGCATGTGTATGTGTGGGTATGTATGTATGTGTAAGTGTATGTAATATGCATGTATTTAGTATGTATGATATATATATATATTTTACATTGATATACATATTTTTTCTATATCTATATATTTTCTCATTCCAGTTATGTTTTGAATTGTGTCTATGGTACTAATTAATGAAAAGTCTTGTTTGAATGATTTTTATTACTGTTTATATTAACATGTATTTTATTACTTTAATTATATAATTCATTCATATTATATATGTGTTTATGCATGTATGGGCATGTAGTTGCAGAGTGTGTGTATAAAATGTATGTATGCATGTGTAGGTATATATCTATATTTGTGTAAGTGTATCTATATGCATGTATATATGTGTATCTCTGTGTGTGTATATATGCACGTAGATATGTTTTATGCATATGCATATGTGTATATGTATGTATGTATGTGTATGCAATGGAGATCCATGTATTCTTCTTCTTTTTACCTTATTCACCATCCTTCATCCTCTTGGACCCGAGAATCAGAGTTGCTACTAGGGTAAGATTAAAACTTTATGTGAGAAGGATTGCTTTCTTGACTTTGTCACATGCATCAGGGCTCACCTCTTCTTTTTGAAAAGGGTTAAAAACCTCATCTAATAGAGCATCATAGGTGTTTGACCAATTACCTTTCTTCTTTAGGGTTTTTGGGGGAGGCTTTCACACAGAGTTAGAAGACATTTTAACCATTATCCTTGTTGGGCATTTCCCCATTTCTCCTGGGATTAGGCATCTTGTTTTCTTTGTCTACCTATTTATTGATGAATTGGGGGAAGTCCTTAATATTACCCTATTGTAATAGTTAAAACAATCATGAGGTAAATTTTTATAAATAGCTCTTTGTTCATGTAGTTTGAATCCATTAGAATCCTTAATAGTTAGGTTGCTTTTGATCTCTTTGGACACATCAACTTCAACCATTATCTGAGGATCCCACTTGGGATTGTATCCATTCCTAGGTCTTTGACCCAAAACTTTGCCCATAAGGGAACCCAACTTATTGGCCTATGCGTAAAGCTCAACTCGGAGGTTCGAAAAAATTCTATCCAGACTGGAACCTTCGTAGGTTTCTGGCCTCTAGGATTAAAGCCTTGAAACCATTTGAGAAAACAAATGGGCATATTCCTAAGAATCCATTGGCCTTTGGTAATCACTTACATCGCACTATTGGCATTGTAAAAAAGAATAGGAAGTAGTTTTGAGGCAAACATTGGATGTGTTTTACATATAATCCCTGGATTTCCTAGTTATTCCTTATCCAGGTCCTTAGGGTGTCTTGTGAGGGCCTCGGTCCGTGACAATGATCAATAACGACTTTTTCCTCGAGGTGTATGTGCCAGTTATTAGGGCAACTCTATATATAATGAGGGTGCTTTCATTGTGAAACACAAATTCATCCCCTAGAGAGTAATGTTTATTGTTTTCTTTCATGAAACCAATGTCTATTCTGTGAGGGTTTTCATCTAACTTTTGTTTTCCTTTCAAATCCACAACAAGAGGGTTAGGAAGACTGTTACCTGAGTTCTGTAGTGTTGAAAAAAGAGAGAAGTTACCAGGACCCATCATATTGGCAGTTTTAGCATATGTCTTTGAAGTCGAGACGGTATTCATGTAAGCATGTTTATGTCTACAGAGTTGTTCTCAACTATAGGATAACCGTCTTTGAGTGCTTCATGGAGCGACATACCCCCCCTCTTCGTCTGGCTGAAATCCTTCGCGATATAATCAAAAGCTATACACATGGATATCTTAGAGTGCAGGCATGCATTTTGCAGTATCATTACTTTAGTGTTGCACTTTTTACAGATTATTGTAACCTTTAGCAAAGGGAGAACATTATTGATTACAGAGAGAACAAAGTGTGATTTTTTACCACTTTATGAACGTGATATTAAGAATTATAATCGGAGAGAGTCAAAAAAATCTTTGTGAATAAGCCAAGTACTTTAACTTTACTCTTGATTCCAACATATCTGGTACAGACCAAGTTCTTATGTGATACTACAAGTCAACTAAGGCTGGACATCGGATTGGTTTTTTTGCATTTTTACATTGTGTCTCATTCAATCAATATCTTCAGTATATGGCTAGTGGGCTATAATGCGTGAAGCACATTGAATCGAATGTCAATGCAACTGGAATCAGACCTGGAAGCCACACGGTTTTCTGGCAGTTCGTCTTTGTTTTATTTACCTGCTTACCTGAATGTACGAGGAATGGCGAATTGCATGTTAAGGATTGCTTCCATAGGATTTATATTACATATGGCATCAAATTTACATGTATTGTGCAAGCGTGCAAGGATACAATGGATAGGGGATGGAAAGATTGACAAACCGCTGATATTCAAGCATAGCCCACCTTCGGTGTATACCACAGATGTTAGGTGTTGCCATATGTAATGGATGCTTGAATTGAAGCAGTGGGTACGTCTGTGTGGGTGGGTGGCTGTGAGTGTGTCTGTGTCTGTGTGTGTGTGTGTGTGTGTGTGTGTGTGTGTGTGTGTGTGTGTGTGTGTGTGTGTGTGTGTGTGTGTGTGTGTGTGTGTGTGTGTGTGTGTGTGTAGACGAGGACAGTTCACATAGGTAGATGCTAAAACTTGTAAAATATTTTTAGGAACGCTGGCATATGGAGGGAGGAAAGAGCAAGAGAAACACTAAGGCCACCATCTTTGAAAGGGCTCGGTAGTAGATATACTAATCCCTCGAAGGGAATGCCAGCAGGTCCCATAAAGATGGGCCTCCCCCACCCAAAGTCCGCTTCATGAATGGGCAACCTAGTCCAGCTTGTGATGCCTAGATTTGGGGTTTTAAATGTATGTGCACCCCTAACCAGGACCTCCAGATCTGGCTGTAATTCCAAGTAGTCCAATGCAGATCGTAAGTATTCATCATCCATTCTCTCCAAAGCCCTCCTAATGTTCCCAGCACCAAAGCTCAATCCCTTTTCAATCAACTCCCCGGCTCTTGCCATTGGTGTTGCTGTGAAAATCACGTTGCCGAAGTAGCCCTCTGGGAGAGGGGGCTTCAACCTTGACCTTCCATCAGTAGCTATGTAGAGTTTTGTCTCCTGCTCATTCCTCAGCATTCTTGCCTGTGACACACACTTCCACACGTGTGCAGAAACTACCTCATAAGTGCTGTATGTGACCCCAGATTGCTTATCAGCTATCTTTGTTTTCAGATCTTGAATTTGCTGTTTGGACAGATGAAGAATGGCTGGGGTAGTAATATCAACAGCATTGTCACAGTGGGAATTATTTTGCACACGGCTATTCTGGTCTACGTCTTTGTTATTTTTATAATACTTGTCAATTATGTGTTGTTTTTCATGAAGATGTCCACCATTGGTATAAGCATGAAAGCCACTGGCATGACAATAGGCACCATTGCTATGGAAGCCATTACTGTGACTATCACCATCATAATGCTTCTCATGAGAGGAAATCCCACAAGCACGCTCATGATCGTCACAACAATTTTGATGTCCGTTATCATTGGGATCATCGATCTCTCGAGTCTGGTGCAATTGCTCACCAGAAAACCCGTTAGATGGAGAAAGTGCATGATGAGAGAATCTAGTATATCCATTGGCCAACGTCGCTGGAAAACTCTCATTCTTATATGAATTCTCCCGAATCCCATTTTGAGACACCTTGTTATCATTAGACTCCGGCAGCAATGCAGGAGGCGGATGATACTCAATATGCTCAAACTTGGGTGTGGAAGGTTGTCTTGCCTTTAAAAGGGTTCGATCCATGAAAGGTTTAATATCTAGATCACCACCTCTGGCCATCTTTGCCCAAGTGTTAATGAAATGTAAACCTGACATGCCGTCTGCAACATGGTGCTGCATGCCCACTCCCAGTGATACCCCTCCACATTTAAAAAATGTTACCTGCATGTAGCAAAAGCAAAGAGAACATAGTGAGCATATCATAGAGAAGACTAGCATAATTTCCTGACTTCCAACAGTTCGTCATAGTGAGCAAAGCATAGAGAGTTAATCAAAGAGAACACTAACGTGATTTCCTGATTTCCAGCAAATCATAGATAAGACCAACTTAATGTCCTAATTTCCAGCAATTAAGCAAGCGAAACGAGTGAAATTTGAGCTGGCTTCCGGTAATATCAAGTTAAGCACGTGACACAAGGATCAGTTAAAAAAATATTGGGCAATTAAGAGTTTGAGCTCCTATCGAAAAGCCTGGCAGGCAGAACACATTTCTCTGGCTATCAATCAATACAAAACACAGGTTGCTGGCATGCTTTTTTGGGCACAAATGACTAACGATCATGTTATACACGCGGTTCATACAAACTGATGATTATACCAAAGAAAGGGGTCATTAAGTGAAGCACCCATCAATAACGTATAATAATCAGGCAAGATATATACGCCGCTCATGACAACCAACACGAATGAATGGAGCCCAATGGGACCTTCGAACTGTGACTAAGAACACTTTTATCCGCATGATGAAAATACGCAATCAGACTTCAACGGTTTTGTCCTTCTCGTCGGCATAAATGTTCTGTGATTACACCACACAGATCTCTCATGACAAACACAATAAAATGCATTGAAGAATAAACGACGGGTAACCTAAGGTGAATCTCTTTCGGGTAATCTGACAAGAAGAGATACTGCTAGAAGTACTCAGAGAGATGAAAATGTAAAGGTAGCACGTTGAATTTAATCCATCCGAGGTATATTCTACTGAGTGAAGGTGGATGTGATAGCCGGTGTCTCAGGAATTTCTTGCATCCTTTGAAAGAAACCTTTATCTCTTACAGTTACCCATTTATGGCTTCTGAATGGTGAAGCACCAAACAGAAACATCATAAAACACCTTTGAAATGCCTATAAAAAGGCAAATTTTTATTTGGATTCATTTTGGCATGTAATAGTAGAGCATGCTTCCCTATGAAATCACTTTGATGAGAAAATTAACAGCATGCTGAATTTCTGAGAAGAAATATTAGCTCTAATAGAAGCTCCATCCAAAATGTTTAGCGACCACTACATTGTGGCAGTAAGAAACCATAAATTGTCTCGGCTAAATGGTTCCCTGCCTGACTATACACAAATGAATTTTATTGAATTTGTCCGGTAAAAGAGAAAGATAAAACAATATTCCAACGTTGACTAAGTGCAGCTGTCCAACAGATGAATCTAGAGATGTATATATCTGCCAATGGACTTGAAGAAACACCACATAACAAAGATCTCGTTATTCCACGGGCATCAGTTTCTCTAATAGGAAAATAAAATAAACATGAAAGCATCACAAGTTTGTGCATTTCACCCAAACATCAGTGTCTGGAAATGTTGGGAGTGTACATGAACAAATGCAAAAAATTTTAGTAATGCATGCCTATACATGGCTTCCACATGCTGAAAATGAAAACGTACCTGTAAAACAAGAAGAGGGTAAGCAGAAACATCTTCAGTGTAGGTGACTTCAGGGACAAGTTGTTTAAGAGCAATCGTAGGTGCGAAATCCCCAAAGTCAGAAACAACAGCATCAATAGCAGCCTCAACAAGGAGAACACCTTCACCATTGCAATCAATTTCAATCCGGCCACTAGCATCCTTTTGGAGTCTACCAGCCATGGGGTAGAACGGTACCAAGGCTCTTGACAAAGACTTCTCCATCACTTCAAACGAGAATGCACTTTGGCCATCCTCTCGTTTAGGCCTGTAAAAATATGCACTGGGCGTATGTATTCTTGGTATCACCAAGTCTAAGTTGGAATTCCAGATGAAATGTTTGGGTGTCTCCTCGGCTGGCTTCACCAGCTTAGCTTGCCGTATTACCACCTTCATCTTCTTTCCCTCTAGGATCCTTGATTTCTTTAACCTTCAAATTTAGTTCTCACCAGGCACCACATGCATAGAACAGGGCTGCAATTGGATAATAAAGCGCATCAGTTATGACAATATGAAATGGAAATCAAAGGATGAACATGGTAAGTTTTAATGGCTTCATACAAATCAGGTCTATGAGATATAAACATAAATTCCCGTGTAACAGACTCATACGCGCAATATTCAACAACACATTGAAAGTATTACGCATTAATAGATATATATTAAAGACATAATATATCGTGAAGATTCTCAAATTTGGTTGATTTACAGAAGGCCAGATACATTTGATGTTGGTACAATTTCGTTGAAGTCCTACGACTATTAACACTGAATTCTGAAACGCTAAACAAACATATGCGGTACAAAAATTAATTCTCATGTAGCAGCGTACATGAACACACGCACAGACATAAATGAATCAGTAAAAATCATGAATTTTAGTTGTCCTGCAGAAACCAGATACATTGAAAGTTGTTGCGATTCCTTTAATGGACGAGATACGAATGTACAACAGCACACTAAATTTCAGCAACGTTAAACAGAGACGTATGTCACACAATCGTTCCTAGCATTGCATTTCATATATAAGGGAACCTTATCAGGCAACTGTCTCTTATAATTCAATCATGTGCCACTATGTGCATCATGGAAGGAGCAACTTATGGAAATTTACGATACGCGTAACGCAGGTCATACTATAGAGCAACAAGTTTCTTGTTATCCTGACTGTCTGCTAGGGGAAAATTCAGCAGTTAGATCACAGAAGTTCTTGCTATCATTTATTGTCTGCTCACCGTGGCAAACGAGCTCTACTATAGATGGCTTAACAAATTAAGTTGAAATAAAATCTCTCTCTCTCTCTCTCTCTCTCTCTCTCTCTCTCTCTCTCTCTCTCTCTCTCTCTCTCTCTCTCTCTCTCTCTCTCTCTCTCTCTCTCTCTCTCTCTCTCTCTCTCTCTCTCTCTCTCTCTCTGATACACACACAGACTAAGCCATAAAACACTGAAGAAAGACGGGAGGAGCCTTTTTTCCTTACAAAAGAAAAAAAGAAGACAGCTTGCAAGACGATGAAACTTACGGCATTCATTCCAGCAAACATGAGGTTTAAAAAGAGAACTCCTGGGGTTGCTGCACAATCAACGAGGAAAGAAAGCGCCTTGGACGGTTCTAGAAAAGCCTTCAAAGCTATTCAGTTTTTGCCCTTTTCCCGTTTCTTTTTCTCCATTGCTGAATGTATGTTTTCGCTTATGCAGACAGTCGAGGCTTACCCGAATTTGCACCCTTCCTGCAACTGTAACTATGAAACGAAAAGAGACAGGCAGAACCGAAAGGACCTACAAACACCGTGATTGGAAGTCACTCTCCAAGAAACACCATTGCAAGTGCTGTGCAAGAAACACCTTGGCGCACACTCTAAAAAGGCACACCTTGGCACTCTTTCCACTTTCTTGGCGCTCTTCCAACTACCTTGGTGTGGACAGACACTCTGGTGAGGCAAATTATTTTATGTGTATGCCACCAAACTCTCTCTCTCTCTCTCTCTCTCTCTCTCTCTCTCTCTCTCTCTCTCTCTCTCTCTCTCTCTCTCTCTCTCTCTCTCTCTCTCTCTCTCTCTCTCTCTCTCTCTCTCTCTCTTATCCATTAGCTTTTCAGATACTTTGAATAGGATGAGACATGATCAGATACTATGAATAAGATGAATTATGATAGAAGTACTGAAGCTTCTATTAAAAGTTCCAAGTGCAAACTGTCCTTGATAAATGGTTAATAGTTCACTTCTTTCCACATGTCTCATAGTGATTATGTCTCCACAAAGCTTTCCTGTGCAAACTTGTTCTGAACCAAGAAGATCCAGTGGTTGTAATGCGGTAGAGTACATCATATTGCCACATGTTTGTCTCTGACAACATCAAAAATTCTTTTTATGTGTATGTGTGTGTGTGCGTGTGTGTGTGTGTGTGTGTGTGTGTGTGTGTGTGTGTGTGTGTGTGTGTGTGTGTGTGTGTGTGTGTGTGTGTGTGTGTGTGTGTGGCTTTGAGGTGAAAATGAGTAAGAAGTGTGACAGAAGGATGATGTGAGCATGACATGCAAGGAATATAGTCACCACCTTGGGTGCTTGGTGCTGCATTTCTTTATGAGTGAATGGGGAAAGAGGTATGCCAAAGTCTTGAACACAGATGGGGCCATGACATCTAGTTGTCTCCTTTAGAGTGAAAAGAATGTTCAAGAAAAAAAGCTTAAGCACCACACAGAGTTGAGAAAGGTGAAAGCCAAGATGTGTTCATCATTGCACTTTGTAGACAGGAACTTAATTTGAGGGTTCTGTTCAATTAAGTTGCTTAATAAATGCATAGCATCATATCCTCGTAAGATATACGTCTTAGCTTAATCCTCCCAGTGGGATGCAGTTTTTGGCACAAGTAAAAAGATTAATACGTGGAATTAAACCCAAATTGTGGACCTAAATGATGTTGAAGCTTGCATCTACTTTTTGAAATATAGATCAGAACAGATTAAAGGTTTTGGGGATCCCATGGCTTGCCCGGTCTCTGATGACCTCCTTGTCAGTCATGCCCATGCAAGAATGATAATCAGTCGAGTGACCTCCCAGAAGATTAATTTTTTAAATCCTAAAACAGTACATGTCATTCAACATATGAACATTCGAGATTTTGGAAAATCCACCGCAAGACATGAATAATCATCATAATTTATGAAGTTTTGCTAATCAATGTGTATGTGTGTGTGTGTGATACATGTACTACAAGTGCAGGATACAATTTGTGTGTGTACATGTCATACATGTACTACAAGTGCAGGATAAATAAGCTTTTAAGGTGAAATCTGGAGCAAAGAAGTAATGGAAGCTAGGTTGATTCTACTTTTAATTTGTGCTTCATGTTCTTCAAACATGAAGGTGTTGGTGTGTGAAATGCATAATCCATTTGAAAAAAGAAATAACTCAGCCAGCTTGGAATGCGTTTAGGTGAGAAACATGTGAAAAAAGAAAGTGTTTCTTTTACCGTCTTGCCTAAAGTTCATCTTATCCATGTCTGCTAGACACAACTAAGATAGTGTTGTTTTTCAGTGAAGTAACCTCAAAAGGAAGATCCTTTGTATGCCCCCATTGCATAGAGAAAATAATGAATTTTGGGTGATGCTAAAAGTGTATATGTGGCTACAAAGAAAGCTAGAGTTGATGAACAGCGTACACATATATAGCATGTCAAGTGATTGGACGTACTTACTAGATGTTAGTTTTAGCTTAGGAAGAAAAGGACAAAGAAATAAAAATATGCCAAAAGCTAAAGAAGAATTCTGGATCTGCACTTTTCATCAAATATATGTGTATTTGCTTTGTGTTGCTTGTGTATATGTGTGTGCTAAAGCACCTTTACGTGGTATTGGAAGTACAGTATTTTTTGTTCTAGATATTGTGTGTGTGTGGGTATTGGGGGGGGGGGGGGGGGGGGGGGGGGGGGGGGGGGGGGGGGGGGGGGGGGGGGGGGGGGGGGGGGGGGGGGGGGGGGGGGGGGGGGGGGGGGGGGGGGGGGGGG
>MU263336.1:0-45144 GCA_020310875.1 Ceratopteris richardii
TAGTATACACTACCTGACACAATGTGTAAGTTTCCTCGATTGAAGAATTTCTTTCTTGCTATTCCTATTGATTGAGTGTTGAGGGCCATGGGTGAGTATAGGATCATTTCTCTGCCCACTTTGGGCAAACTTCTAGATGAACAAATAAGCATCTGGTAGATCATCGGGCACTCCACTTGGTGCTCTCCGTGTGTTAGCCTAGAAAGGTGGTCTAGTCTCACATGTGTGTTCCCTTTTTCACTATTACTTCAAAATCGAACTCCATTAGTAGTAGAAACCATCGTACCAACCTTCCCGTGTTACAAGGCTTATTGACTAAGTACAACAAAGCTTGATGGTCTATGAAGAATTTGAACTTGTTGGCTAAAAGATAATGTCTGAATTTCTTTACTGCGTATACCATTCCTAAGCCTTCTCGTCCGTAGTGGTATAATTTCTTTCTGCTTGATTCAGTTGTCTACTCGCATAAGCAATTGGATGATCAAGCTTGCCTTCATCAGCCGGCTGGGCTAGGATACATCCAATGGCATAGTTAGAGCATCAACATGAATGTGAAAAGGCTTGCTCCAGTTGGGTGATTTCAGAATTGGGGCTGTACTAAGTCTCCTTTTCAACTCGGTGAATGCCTTTCGCACTCTTTTGTCCAAGTAAATTGAGTCAAGAGACTATACAAGGGTTTTGCTATTATGGCATACATGTGAATGACGTATGGTAGTATCCACATGTCCCATAAAGGCTTGCACTTCTTTGCATTCTTGGGTCTTGGTAAGTCTAAGATGACTTTAACCTTGTCCTCATCCGTAGATATTCCATTTCTCGAAACTATGTGTCCTAGAATTTTCTCTTGCCTTACCATGAAGACACATTTCTCTGGGTTTAAGCAGACTCTGTACTGTCTACATTTGTTGAATATCTTCCTCAACTCGGGAATGTGATCGGTCTTTGATTGGAGTACGTGCAAAGGTCATCTAATATACTTCCATGCTTTTTTTCAGAAATTCCTTGAAAACATGACACATCAATCTCTGGAAGGTAGCTGGAGCATTAGTGATCTAAAGGGCATCACTCTGAATGCATACACTCCCCATTCAGTGGTGAATGCTGTCTTATGTTGATCTCAGTCGCAATAGCTACCTGATTGTATCCGGAGAATCCATCTAGGAAACTATAGACCTCCTTACCTGCTACTCTCTCTAATAAATGGTCCGTGATTGGTAGTGGGTAGCTGTCACGTATAGTGGCTGCATTACCTTCTTCAAATTTATGCACATTCCAATTTTCCATTTTTTTAGGCACTACTACTAGTGGCGATACCCACTCGGTATGTTCTATCTCATATATGAATCCTGCTGCTAGTAGTTTGTCTATTTCTTCCTTAATCTTTGCTGCATAGACTTCATTGTATGTATAAGGACGTTGTTTGGAGGGTTTTGCATCTGCTGTCATTGGTATTCGATGGGAACAAATAGTGGGTTCTACCCCTTTGAGATCCTTATAGGTCCATGCGAATACATCTCGGTACTCCCGGATAAGGTATATGAGTTCCTCCTCCTCTTCTTCAGACACATCTTTACCAATTATGTGCATCTTTCTTCTCCTTCCTCAACTGTCACAACAATTTTTTTCATTTGTTCCTTGTTGTCATACGCTTCTCCGTCTCGTGCCTCTCGTCGAGGCATTTGAATAGCCACTTTTTTTTCCTCCACTTCGTATTTTTTAAAGTGTTCAGGAACTTCAAAAAGATCTGGGTCCGCCCTACCTTACTCCTATTCTCTCCTGCCTGTGTATGGCCGTAGTAGTTTCAACTGCTAAGATCTGTGTTGGTTCCTGTTCCTTCTGGTTCTGAATAGTATTTGAGCAGCTTTCTTCGGAATCAAATTCTGGTTCCATCTCTATGCTTTCATATTCCTTTCCATTCTTTTTCCAGGGTTTCCCCTTCTTCTACTTCTTGAAGACAACCATAGAAGTTTACATCATAGCCTTCCTCGTCTATGCATTCATTCATCGTCAAAACTTCTTCGTTTACACACATCTAGAGTTGCCAAGATTTCCATCCATCCATGTGGCTCAAAGATCTCATCAGAAAATATTTGAGGCGTGTAAGGGGTCCTCTACTGATCTATGGTTAGGATGTCCTATCGGCCATGGTTGCCTTTTGCTCTCTTCTCTCTTGGCTTCCTTACACATCCACAATTGGGCATCTTCATGCCTCCAAGATTGATCACTTTGATCCAGCACTGTGAATGGATAAGTCATCTTCTTCTCGGTGTATTGGATTCATTGTAGTGAGGGACATCTCGATAAGCAAATGTGCAAATTTATTTTGGTGGTGTTTCCTTGATGTTGCAGGTATAACGAATCTCTTCCCCAATCCTGTACTACCCGCATTTGTCTCATGAAGGGTTGTCCTAATATCATCTCGTAGTTGTTTGCTTTCTTGAATTACACATGGCTAGGGTGTGTTCGAATTCTACTCCACAAGTGGTTAGTTTGATCCTTTCCAATATTCCTAAGGGTTTTTCTACACGACCGTCTGCTAATTGGAGTTTCATGCGTGTGGTCGTAAGGCAGGTTTCCCCATTTTTCCCAGATTCCCTTGGTGGCAATTCTTACCCCGGCTCCCGTATCTAGAATAGCCTTGGTCATGTACCCATTGTGTGTGACTGTAGACAGTATTACCCTTGTCCCCTTCACTAACTCTCCCACTTTGTCAACTAGACCTTGTATTGTGGAGTTATTTTTCTTCTCCTTTTCTTTCGGTCCTCCAATCTCTGGCTGTGATTTAATTGGTTTGCCATTTGCTTCCATAATTGTGGTTTAAGTCGAAGCAATTCTTCCACCGTTAATTTGCATCGCACTTTGTTTTCTTTAATTCTGTTAGATTGTGTGAACTCTCTTCTACCTTTTCCTTTCCCTTTCCATGCACTGTGGGTGCTCGTATTATTACTGACTCCCTTTTGTATTCTCCCATGTAATTAGGCAATGTTGAAATGCTTATGGTTTCCTCTCTTCCTCTGTCAAGTCTTGATTTTCTTCGTATACTTCCTCCAAGTTGGGGTGAAGTCGACAATCTTCCACATCTATTTCCTCAAAAAGGAGGTGTATTATCTCCATTCTTCTTCCATTGCTCCTCTCGTATTCTGTTCCATAAGTCTTTTGGCCAATCTGCCTCTAAATCTGGGATTATTGACATCGATTCCTCTTGGGTTGTTATCTGGCCGCTTTGGTCATCTTCTTTCCTAGGTTCCTTGCTATTGGACTTTAAGCATTCTTCATACAGACTATGCGCAATCCTGGTCTCTGGTAGAATTGGGATAGGCTTTTCTAGGGTTGCTTGTGCTACTTCTATGAGTTTCCGGCATATGGTCAGTCTTTCTTTTCTAATTCCCCTTTTGGGTAGATTTTTTCATGTTGTTCAACGTTTGGGCCCATCTTGATTCTAGCTCGGTAGGCTTTCAACCACATGTCTAAATCGACTGGCTTTGGGTCTGCTAGAATTGATCCGGGCTTCTCCCCATCTGAGCTAGGTCGGGTAGCTCAGGGGTCTCCTTAGGATTCCCTTGTTCCTTGTGCTTATTCGGGTTTTTGGTTTGCTTTTTACTGTGTAGAGTCTTATTTTTTGCCCATTTGTCCTTGAGTTTCTCTCGTCTCTCCTTCCATTTCTGAACTTTCGTATTCCGGGGATTTTCACATGGGTCCTCAGAATCTTCCACTATCTGAATTGGAGGGCTTATTTTTTGTTGCTTTTTTGTTTCTCTTCCAGGTGCTGTTCTTTTTGTTGCTTCGTTTGGGCTCTTGTAATGGCCTTTAGTGGCACAGTGTACTCCTTATCACTTCTGGATCCTTCTATGACCTCAATCACATTGATAGGTGCAATGTCTTGGGATCTGGCTGGTTCTTAGGGCAATCTCTAAAAAGATGTTCCTTTCCACAATCACTGCAATACCCTTCCCAAACTCTGGGTGGTGGTGGATTGTAAGGTCGAGGGCATTCCCTAATGAAGTGATCCCTCCGCATCTATAGCATGGTCCTCTCTGCACCGGGGTCTAACGGGAGGTCTCATGGGTTGTGCTTTAGGAGCCGTATACATTAAGGTGGCTGTTTCTGCTCCATACGTCTGGTCATAGCCCTCATAACCATAATAAGCCGCGTCATATGTTGGTTCATATTCCATCATGTTGGCTTCACATGGATAGTACTCCCTGGTGGAGGTTCATACCCTGGGTTGGTTGATTCCACATTGGTCATTATTGATGCTGGTACTATGGCTCTCTCTAAGTTTTTCTGGTTGAGCATACTTCACTGGTACTACTTGTTGAGGTTGTGATAGCTGGGGTCCCAGTACTGGTTGTGGTGGTGGGTATGGTGCTTGCTCATATTGTCTTGGTGCTCCTACTGGTGTTGGATAAGGATTGTATCTAGGCATCTCCCTACCAGGCTCTCTCGGTGGATATACATATGGTCGGTATTGAGGTGGTTGGATAGGCCGTGCTTGCCTATTGAAGGGACAGTTTTCAATTGTGTGATTGGTGTATTTTTGCTCGATGTGGCAGTATGAAGAAATCCCTTGTTGTTGTTGTCTGTAGTATGGATACGTAGGTTGTGCACCGGCCCCTCCTCGGACACACAAGTGTGTGGGGGGCTCTCCCACATAAATTACATCTCCGTAGCACAGGCACTCTTTGCGCTGGGTTTTGGTAAGCTCTCTGTCCCTGGACTCCTAGTTTCTTTGCTAATAGTTCTGCTAGTTCTTCCATGTTACTGGAGTTGGTCGTGATAGTACTCCTTAAATCTTCTGTTTTAGTGAGGTCGGTTGTACCCTTGAGATCCTCGGCAAGGTTGTCTTCCAAATCAATGCACTCTTGAAGACACTCACTCAGTGTTTGTAATCTCTTCACATACACTAGTGTTCTTAGGGTTCCGTTAGTAAGTCATCTAAAAATAGTGAAATCATCTTTGTTGAGTGGGTCTCTCAGCTACTTGGCATCTATCCACATATTGATTGAATCTTCGGGCAGCAGTCTTCACGGTTTCATTAGGGTTTTGTTTAAAGCTATGGATTAAAGATGCAGAATTGTGTTTAATCCCTCTCTTTGTGAATTCTCCAATGAATTCTTGAAAGAATTGTTCCATGTTTTCAAATTGATTGGGATCTAAAGGTTGGAACCAAGTTAGAGAAGTCCCTGTGAGGGTGAGCCCAAAAGACTCATACTGCACGAAGAAGTCCTCTACTTGCTCCGCTCTTAGAACTTGCTTAAATTCTACGATATGATCATAGGGCTCTCCCAACCCATCATAATGGTTTCTTACACATTTAGCTACTTGGATAGGTCTCAGCCTTCTCATTGGTTCAGGTGGTCTGGGCATCACAGGGAAGACTGGGATAGCTGGTCGTAATGGCGGTACTCCAGGCTGTCTTCCCACCGGTGGTTGTGGTCTTGCTGGTGGTCGGTACTGGTTCCCCATCCCTGCGTGGGCCTGATTGCATGTGTGCTCTCCTGGAGTTGCAAACTGTACATGAGTATGGTTGGGCACACTTCGTTGACTGGTCTGTCCTGATGTGGTCTGCTCCATTTCATGTTGATTCCCAAAAGGATTTTGTGAAGTAGTTGCCTGATCTCTCTGAGGAAATACAGGCGTACCCATGTATCTCAGTCGAGCCCTGTCTAAGGCACTTACAGGCCAATATCTCCTTTGATCCTTATCCAAGTAAGTAAGTCTAGTTTCATCATCTGGGTCTTTCAACTCATAAAATGTCATGTGGCTTTCTTCTCTCCCTGGAGCAGGTAAGTCGGTTTGAGGCAACAGGTCTGATCCATGATCATATAGACTTCCAACAGGTAATCATCTTGAGGTATCAAATCTCCTCTCAAGACCCGTGACACTTGAGACCTGCCCCTCGGGGTAGATACAAACTCTTTAGGGTGTGTTCTTTCGGAGTTGTTTGGGTCCACGAACCCTCCCCTTTCGTTGATCCTCTCAGGAAATTCAGTCACAATATAGATATGACCAATTTTGTCTACATATGCTCCTCCTTCGTACTTGACAGCAGGTCGGGGCACAGTTGTGGCATTCTGGGATGTTACCATCCTAGCCACAATCTGTTTAAACCATCCAGGTAGATTGGGATCTCCTGGGCATTGGTGGACACATATTGTAAGGAGGTACGGTAATCCCCTTCGACAGTAGACATGAAATTCCTATTTGGCGTTGGACCTTCCATGTCTTCTGAAGCCATGTGTAGTTCCCCTTCCGAATCACTAGAGGTTTCTAAGTAGATGGAGTGGTGACTAGCCTGGGCAGCACTTCCTACCGAAGATATGACACTTCTTCGACTACTTAGCACTCTTCCTGATCTCAAGTTCATTCACCCCCCCAAGTCTCTCTAGGTGTCCCACAGACTCTCCTTGAGTGACTCTTCCCCAGACCTCCAATTGTCTCACAACAATGTTAGGGTCAATCTGGCTGATACCGTTTCCAGACGATACCACACTAGGCGATACTGCCTTGGCCGCGATACGATACCAGACACAGGAACGATACGATACCAATCTGGTGTCGCGATACCACCTTGGGAAGCAGACGATACGATACCTCTTCTGTTCACGATACGATACCGAGAAGTCTCCGCGATACGACACTGGACACCTGCACGATACCGATATTAGTACCCTTACGATACGATACCCAGTATGGTGTCGCGATACTTCACAAGGAAGTGACACGATACGATACCGGTTGGGTCAGATGATACAATACGAAGATTCAAGGCGATACGATACTAGAACTATGGCGATACGATACCACAGGACTTAGACGATACGATACGAATGACAGTATCGCGATACCATCCGGGTGAGTGGGCGATACGATATCAAAGAAGGACACGATACGATACTGCTGGTAACGATACGATACCAACTTAGCAAGGTGAGATCGCGATACCAGCTTAGCGACACGATACCAAAATGGTATCGCGATACAAGTCTGATACCCGGCGATACGATACCTCGGAAACTTGTACGATCGCGATACCAACTCGGGGTCACGATACCAAAATGGTATCGCGATACCAAGACCGGTATCAAGCGATACGATACCTCGGTAACTTGTACGATCGCGATACCAACTCGGGGTCACGATACCAAAATGGTATCGCGATACCAAGACCGGTATCAAGCGATACGATACCTCGGTAACTTGTACGATCGCGATACCAACTCGGGGTCACGATACCAAAATGGTATCGCGATACCAAGACCGGTATCAAGCGATACGATACCTCGGTAACTTGTACGATCGCGATACCAACTCGGGGTCACGATACCAAAATGGTATCGCGATACCAAGACCGGTATCAAGCGATACGATACCTCGGCGAGTATCGCGATACAAGGGAGTTTTGGTATCGCGATACCAAACCTCAACCGATCGCGATACTCAAGCCAAAATGCAAGATATTTTCAAAATTTTTGCACCCCCTTGCTCTCCTTACTCCCCTCTTCTCTCCTAGGCCTCTGTATCACACAAAAATCTGTCTTGATATCAGTTTTACCCCCCCGCGATACTGCGCACCTGTTTAATCACGTGTTTGTGCATGTTTAGTGAGTTTTATGTAAATATTCTTGGCAAAATCTCACCTCTATCTACTCTTGCTTGCTCCTTGAACTCTCACACAAGCTCTAAGGGCCTGCTCTGCACGATACTGCAAGCACGATACCAATCGCTGTCGTCCACGATACCAGAACTCCAGTAAGTATCAAGTGAGTCAAATTTTTTGGTTTTTATACTTTTTTGGACAGAACTTGAATTTTGCTAATTTTTTGGTGATTTTTGGGAATTTTTCTTTTTGATGATTTTTGCCTACTCGTACTTCTCCTATCCTCACTAATCCTCTTCCTCTAACCTAACCCTAACTCCTCCTTCTCTTCCCTCCTCCTAAGCATAAACCTAAAACTTATCACACACACCTCTGAGATGCGAAGTAACAAGTGCTGAAGTGACTGACTACTTGCCACCGGACAATTTGCCTCTACAAGTACAATTCTATCACACTCGATCTATAACCATCACGAAGGCACCTTGGTTGAGTGTTCCCTGGCAACGGCACCAAAAACGTGTGTACTTGAGCCAAGAAGACTCAAGGACTTGTGCCAATGAGACTGTACCTCAATTGCCACACAAGTGCGTATAGTGGGTACTTAACACACATCTAATTGTCAATCCAATGGAACGACGTACCAAGTGTATGAAGACGTGTGCACACGTGATGGAAAATGAAGTGGTTTAACTAGCATGCATGAGAAAAGACTACTATCTCTCACACTCATTGAAATGCTGAAAGTGTTTGCCGCAAGCCTCTTATAGCAGTTTTCAGAAATTCAAGGATTTCTCCCAGCTCCGAACTCCAAATATAGGCAATAGGGTACTCATTTCGAAGCTCTCGCCGAGGCACATCTACAAGAAGTGGTTTCACTCGATTCTGACTACTTTGCTTCAAGTTATGGCAAAAACAGTGAATGACGGGAGAAACCAACACCCGCACCACAACTCCTCCTAGCTCA
Organism: Ceratopteris richardii; assembly: GCA_020310875.1. Classification (NCBI taxonomy): domain Eukaryota; kingdom Viridiplantae; phylum Streptophyta; class Polypodiopsida; order Polypodiales; family Pteridaceae; genus Ceratopteris; species Ceratopteris richardii. The sequence continues at coordinate 8,565 of MU263336.1, forward strand.
CACACGCACTACAGCAGCTCAAAACCAAGGGGAAGGGGTAGACAACAGTCCTACACATGCATTTCAAGCATAACACACACATACAAGAGTGAAATGAAGATCAAAATCAGCATGAAAGAGGCAAACTCGAAAATCTGTAGAGCTCTTTCTTCACAATGGCAAAAAGTTCTTACAAAGAGTCACAAAGTGACTTATATACTAGTGCCCTAAGTTTGGTCCTTTCACACAAGAGATCGGCACTTTATTCACTAAAAGACTAATTTCTCTACTAATTTACATGGGTAAGCTTCTACTCTTTTGTGGGGATGCATCTAGAGGACTCCTCTAGTGCATTTACAACGGAAAATATATACAAGAGTGGTTATAATACAAAAGTTATGTGTCCAAATTGGAAAAATTTTGGGGCCCTTCATTTTCTCTGCCTTATGCTCTTCTTTGCTCTGCAACACTCTCCCCTCTTTGTCTCTGTCGTCCCTTGACAGGCTTTAGCTTTTCGTCGGCTGATTGCTTCGTTTCTCCGCACGCTACCCTTGGTCGATTTTGTCTGTAGTTAAACAGACATGCAGCTTTGATGGCCTGTTCTTGATTCAAGCTCTACTACACTAGAGCCTCCTGCATTTGTCTTGCCTGTTTATTTGGGTTGCCACACACGCCACCAGTGACTAGGAATGTGCTGTTCTTAGTCACCCTCTTAAACTTTTCAGCCTCTACCCTTTCTAACTTTTGGTCCTCTGATTTGTCCTGGTTGCACACATTTGACCCTGTTGTATTGCTTTGAGCATGTTTGCTTCCTTGGTGTGTGTGCCCTTGCGGGGCTCTGTGCAGAGATGGGTAATGCGCCCCTGCGGGGCTTCTTGCAGAGATATGTCTTCAAATATCATTGTTTTATTCTTTATTGAGTTGTTTTTGACTTTGATCTTCTTCTTCTTTTTTTGCTTGATTCCCCTTCCACAACAGGGCAATCAATCGCGATGGACAGGGCAATCAATCGCGATGGACAGGCAGGCAGTCAATCGCGACGGATAGGAGTCAATCGCGATGGACAGGCAGGCAGTCAATCGCGATGGACAGGCAGGCAGTCAATCGCGACGGACAGGGTCAAATCCGCGATGGACAGGGTAGTCAATCGCGATGGACAGGCAGTCAATCGCGATGGACAGGAGTCAATCTGGATGGACATGCAAATCAATCGTGATGGACAGGCAGTCAATCGCGATGGACAGGCAGTCAATCACGATGGACCTGAGTCAATCGCGATGGACAGGCAGTCAATCGCGATGGACAGAGCTGTCAATCGCGATGGACAGAGCTTGTCAATCGCGATGGATTGAAATTTTGCAAAATTTTCAAAAATTTTTGTGGAAATGTGGTGTGCAAGGGTCTCTAGTCCACTGTGGTGCACTCAGATTTACCAAAAGGTGAAAATTTCTGTGAATCGCGATCGATAGAAGTCGGCGACTGCGAGACAGTTCTGCACATTTCCGTACCTGCGTGACGTGCTGGAGGGGATGATGATGCTGAAACCTGCAAGAAACTCCGAAAGCATGCCAGAAAATAGCACACAACAGTTCGCTCTCTCGCTCTCTCTCACAAGTGAAATGAGGGAATGAAAGGAGGAAGGGGATATAGTAAAAAAACTGAAATTGTTGCGAGGATGGAGATGGAAGTGGGAGATGGTGATGATGATGATGATGATGAGGTAAGGAAAAGAAAATAAAGGAAAAGTGAAGAAGTTACCTACAATGCCAACGTCCCAAATCTACATCTTACCATCACACGCTCGTCCTCAAAGCTCGATCCCCGGAAACCGCGCCAAAATTTGGTGTAGCTCAGTGATGAGTAGCACCTCCTTTAATATCAATCCGGGAAAACGTGAGGATGGTATGAAGACCTCGAGCAAGTGGAGGCACAAAGTGCGTGAGTGAGAAGCACACAAACATGCACACACATACACACACACGCGCACACACGGCAAGACAAAGAGTGAGAAGCATTGGAGTTCTTAGATTACTTTCAAAAATCTCTTACAAGTTCATTTCAATTACAAGCTAACTCAAAAATGAGCTCTCTAGCTCTATTATAGTTTTTGACTAGGTTTTGGCCCTGTCCAGACCTAGTGTCCGGCCTAGTTAAAAATTAGGTTCCAGGGCCAATTTGAGGGCTTAAACGGAGTCTAAAAAATACGAAAATTGATATGTAGGTACTTCTAAGGCTCCTCAAGCTCAAGGACTCCTTGACTTGCACAAAATGGAGCTACAAAAATATGAAATGGTATTTACAATGATTGTTAGTGATAAGAATCACTGTTATAAAGACGTTGATTTGGAAAAATTTGAAGGGCCTATCTGCCAGATTTGCGTCGACTGCTTTGTCTACTTACTCCTTCACCTCGCTCTGACTCTCTCCGCTGGCTTCCTTGTCTAGTCAGTCCTTGGGTGCCCATACTGCTCTCAACACCTTGCCAATGATTTTTATTTGAAAGAGGCATTTTTGCAAATTGAGACTGAAATTTTGATGAGTCAAGTCATTGTGGCCAGTTCTGTTCGCACTGACACACAATTAGTAGAGCTGGAAACCTTAAAGATGATGCTGGATTCGCTAAAACAGAAAATTATCAGAACCTTAAAGTTAGCCAAAACCATGTATATACAAGGCATCGTAGACGAGCCTTGATTTTGTTTGCGTTGCGGGTTCAAGTCCACCATGCGTGCCAGTGTAAGGTCGTCGGATTGGCATTATGTAATTCATATTTTTCCTATACCGCACGTACCGAAATGTCGTAGCGAAGTGTTGTATCTTTCTATCAATTAATGAAAAGACACTATGGTGGCTTTCCGGTAGCGTGAGGAACGGGATCGCCAGACTGGTTGTCTGGGCGATTTGCGGCCTGTGGAGACGCCGTAGTGCAGCATACCTTAATTCTGAGTACTGTTACTCTTACCTTGTTAAGTTACATTAATTGGTGATTAATGCAGTAATGGTATGTTGCCGATAATAAGTCTGTGTGACATTAATTAGTAATTCCTGCGTTACATACTGTGAAAAGCTTAACACGAGTATGAACAGTAAACCTGTATAGAGAATTTGATACCGAACATTAATGTACTACTTTCTTGATAAGTTAAGTGGGAAAATAAGATACAAGGCCTCTGATTTATCAGACCCCTACCATCCCCAAGAACCCGAAAAGAGCTTAAAAGTGTCTGTGATGAAAAACACACTTTTAACATCACGTAGTACTCGTAGAGAGCTTTCTAACGAGCTATAAAGCTCAAAAAACGGACTTCGGATGAAAACGATATGAGCGTTTAGGTCCTCAGGGGTAAAAACTGATAAACAGGTTTTTCTTTCCCTATGAGCTAAGGGGTCTCCTATGAGTCTAATCACCCAAAAATTTGCCAAAAATAGCCCCCAAAATTGGTCAAAAATTGAAACCCTAAAATTTGCCTTTGGGGTGAGCAATCGCGATGGTCTTCAAAAAAGGTCTTGCTTATTCTACTATGTCTCAGTTGGGATATATGGTTTCAGCTTTGGGTATTGGTGCCTTTTAGGCTTAAGCTATTACGCTTTAGCCGCCTATCGGGTTTAGCACAAGACAAGACCATTCAGGTCGTGCTTTTAGCATCGGCTCCGTATCAAAGTTGGAAACTCCCCGTGCCCTGCCATAAATGCTTTCGCAGAGTTAGCTCGAAAACTAACGTAGAAGCTAATACCATTAAGTAAACGTTTAGCGTTGACAGCGGAATCGACCCTCTTTGCCCTCAATAACTTCTGAAAATGACTTATAGGGTCTGTTATGAATATCCCTCGTTGGTTGCCGATCTGTCAAACTGATCTCCCCATATTAATCAATAGTGCTGATAATATATACGAGTGAGATAATCGCGATGGTCTGGGACCATCCCGATGGTCCAGGTGAACCGTCACGATGGCGTGGCACAATCGCAATGGTCCGATGGAGCGAACTGTCGTGATGGCGTGAAGTGAACAATCACGATGGTGTGAATGAACCGTCACAATGGTCTAATCGGCGAGCAATCACGATGGCATCGGTCAACGGTCAACGAGACAATCGCGATGGCGTGAGCCGGTCGCGATTGTCACGAGGCACGATGGCTTGAGCCAATCGCGATGGTTCAAAGTTCGAGGTGTCGTGATGGTCTGAGGGTATTGTCGCGATGGTCTAGCTTGCCACGTGGTAGCATTGGCGCGATGGCATGGGGTCGACGGGATCGTTGTGATGGTCAAGGACCGTCGTGATGGTTCAAGTGAACCGTCGTGATGGTGTGAGACGGTCGCAATGGTCCGGCCGAGCCACCACGATGGCATGAGCCAATCGCGATGGTGTGACACAACCGCGATGGCGTGAGCCAATTGCGATGCTCCACCAAAATGCAAATTTTTGAAATGCAAGTGTGGATTCCTGTATGCGCTTGTGTCGCCTGCCTTGTGGTGTGGTCGCTTACCAAAAATGCCGAAGTTGGCAGACCATTGCGATGGTCTGACACACCCGGCAGAAATCTGACAGAAAGTACATTTTTACCTTTTGGAAGCTTTCCTAATGCAATGGAGCACTGTACCTGCAAGAAAACTCAAAAACACAATAGCACATGCAAGCACAAAAGCTCTCTCTCTCTCGCACGCACAAATGAGGGGAAATGAGGAGAATGGGTGGATATGGTGAATTTTCTGAATTTTTCGGGGTGGAAGATGATGATGTGGTGGTGAAGATGGAGTGTGGGAGAGGTGAAAAACACTAAAAACTAACTAAAAACAACAACAAAAACTGAAATTTTTACCTTCCAACACCACTTCTTGCTATACTCTTACCATCACACATTTGTCCTAGACTCGATCCCCGGCAACGGCGCCAAATTTGGTGTTGCTCTAGCACAATGGTGAGAACCATGTTAAGAAGCTCCACCTCCTTAATGTCAATCTGCGGAAGAGATAGGAGTGATATGAAGATCGTGAATATGAGATGAAGTGAGAGAGAAGGTGAGAAGCATAGAGATGCACACACACATACACACACAACGAAGAGACAAGCAAGTCACAATGGAAGGTAGGAAATCAACTCTATTACTCAAGACACTCTTACAAGCTCAAGCTCACTCTAGCTCATACAAGTCTACACTAGCTAACCTCAAAAGTGAGCTCTCTTGCTCTTTTTATAGATTCTAGATTAGTTTTGACCGGTTTCACATCTAGTGACCAACATAGTTAAAAAATAGGTTCTAGATGCTATTTGAAAGGGTAAACAGTGTCTAAAAATAACGAAAATTGGTACGCTCATTCTACCTAAGCTCCTCAAGCTCGAGGACTCCTTGGCTTGCACAAAATGGAGCTATAAATTACAAAAAAGGCTTCCTCTATGTTACATATGGTACAAAAGTGATGAAAATCACTGTTAGAGGTTTTTGGAAAGTATTTTAAAATATAAGTCTTTGAAAAAATGATTTGACTGACTCCTTGCTTCTTCGTTATGCTCTGTCTTCACATGCTTCCGCGTCTTCTATGCCTCTGGCTACAACCAACAATGTGCTGCACATATTTCCTTTGAGTGATGTAAATTCCAAAGTTAGTGTAGACTAACTCAAGTCCAAGAAAATACTCATATACCCTAGGTCACTGATTTTGAACTCCTGCATAATCTGGTTTTTGATTTGTTTCATGCCATTGGCATCACTACCCATGAGAATGATGTCATCAACATATACACATAAATATACATTTTTGAATTACTCCTCTTGACAAACAAAGAAGAATCTGCCTTGCTCATCATGAATCCTTGGTCTTGAAGATAGGTAGTTAACCTATGGTTCCATGCCCTAAGTGCTTGCTTCAAATCATAAAGAGATTTGTTCGATTTGCATACATGATTTACCTTTTTTGGGTCTTCATAGCCAGGAGGTTGTGCCATGCAAACCTCCTCTAAAATCCAGCCATTGAGAAAAGCATTCTTCACATCTAGTTGATATATATTCCAATTTCTAGATGGAACTACACTTACCAATACCCTAATGGTTGGCATCTTAGCCACGGGTGAAAAGGTTTCTTCATAATCTACTCCTTGGGTTTGTGCAAAGCCCTTAGCCACAATTCTAGCTTTATACCTATTTATGGATCCATCTGAGTTCCTTTTGATTTTATCAATCCATCTAGAACCAATACCTTCATTGATGCTTTCTTGGGTACTAGTTCCCAAGTATCATTCTCTTGAAGTGCTTCTATTTCTTCATCCATAGCCACCTTCCATTCTGATTTGGTACTTGCCTCTTCATATGAAGAAGGTTCTTCAAGTGATAAATCATTAGCATGATAAATAGAATGCTTAGTGACTAATGAAGTGTCATACCCATATCTGATTGGCTTCTTACTCTCTCTTTGTGATCTCCTTAAGGCTTGGTTGGATGACTCAGGTATGTCCTCCAACCTCTTCATCTCGGCCTTGCCTTTTGATTTCCATGCTTTGAATTCTTCCAAGTTGATGGTGTCCTAATCATTTGATTTGATGTCTTCAATTGTGCTTTGTTCCTCCTTGGTGAGGCTTGGAAATTCTTCTTCCAAGTCATATGGCAATTTGACCTTCCTGCATTCACTTTCAAACCAAGAGTCATTCTCATCAAACACAACATGTCTACTGACCATAAATCCTTTTTTGGATAGATTATAAAACCTGTATCCTTTCTTATTTATATCATACCCTATGAAGATGCACTTTTTTGCCTTAGGGTTTAACTTACCTCTAATTTGAGATGGAACATGCACGTAAGCAACACAACCAAATATTTTGCAATGTTCAAGTGATTGTCTCCTACCATGCCATGACTCATAGGGGGTCATCCCATCAAGTGACTTAGAGGGTAACAAGTTAATAAGATAAGCGACAGTAGAAACACTCTCTACCCACAAGTAATAATGCAATTTCTTTTCATTTAGCATTGACCTAGTTGCTTCCACAATCAATATGTTCCTCCTCTCTGCTACTCCATTTTGCTCAGGGGTATATCTAGTAGTGATCTCCCTTTTATATCAATGTCCTGCAAAAATGCATCAAACTCATTAGAGAAGTACTCACCTCCTCCATCTAACCTTATCCTCAGCTTCTTCTTGTTTGATTTTCCACAAGTGCAAGATATTTTTTGAAACAACTGAACACTTCATCCTTATGTTTCATGAAATACAAGATAGTCCACCTACCGAAATCCTCAAGAAATGACACATAGTACCTTGAGCCTAAAATTGAAGGGTCCTTGCTTGGTCCCCACACATCTGTGTGGACAAGTTCCAATTAATCCTCATGCATATAACCTTTCTTTGTAAAGGGTAACCTGTGTGATTTACCAAATTGATATGCACCACATTTATAGATCATATGTTGCTTGGATACATTAGGTATCCCAAGCACACATTGATCTCTATATATCTTCTTCAAGGTTCTCTCACTAATGTGCCCTAATATTTTGTGCCATATCTCTAACTCAGACAAAGTTTGATCCTTATAATTGTAAAGTGCAATGTTTCTAGTGTCCTCAAGCTCAAATGTAAACAATCTACTTGTCTTCTCAACCTTTGCTATTCTTCTGAATCCATGTTCGGCATCCTCCACAAAAGCTCCAAATTTATTGAACCTAACCTAAAAATCCTTCTCCAATATCTATCCAACACTCATCAGATTCTTTGTGATATTAGGTACATAAAGAACTCTGCTCAACAAATTCCTATTCCCATCAGAAGTTTTGACATTTCCTACCTTGACCACTGAATGCTTGGTGTCATCACTTGTCTGCACTTGGCACTTTCCCTTGGGATCCTCAAGATCAAAAAGGAGAGCTACATTGCCTACTACATGGTTTGAACAACTTGAGTCAATATAGAAGAGGTGCTCATCATTCATACCTTGTTTTGAAGTCAAGTTCATAATGAGAAGAGAATTCTCTTGATCTATATAGTTTTTGAATTCTTTTTTGGATTTGTATCCTCCTTGATAACTGTTGTTGTCATGGTTGTTGTGGCCTTGGTTGTAACCTTGATTATGGTTGAATCTTCCTCTTGATTGTGAGTAGCCACCTCATTGAAATCCTCTTCCTCTCTGGTTCTTGAAGTTCCTATAGCAATCATTTTTTGTGTTATTAGACAGTCCACATATATTGCATGGGGAAGAGTTGAAAGGTCTCCCCCTACCTTGCTTACCTCCTCTGCCCCTTCCTTTTGAATTCCTACCTCTCCCTGCATAGTTAGCTTGAGAAGTAGTGCCTTCATCTTCAACTTTCTTGCTCTTTCCTTTATCTTTAGACTTTCATTTATCTGTATAGAGGGCACAAGAATTGTTACCTCTTGATAGTTCTCCATTTTTGTTGAGCTTGGCTTCATGGGTAAAGATTTGCCCCATGAGTGTGGTAAGATCAGGGATTTGCATGCCCACGTAAAGGTCCATAGCAATTGTGAAAGCTTCCCACTTATCATCTGCCTTGATGCCATTGATTATTTGTCTCACTATTTGCTCCTTTTCAATCTCCTCTCCTATGCTTGCTGTTGGAACTCAAGGTCAAGCACAAGCATGGAATCACATCAAAAAAGTGGACACACAAGAATAAGGAGCAAGTAGGGAGCTCCAAGAAGTGTATGTCAAATTTTCATAAGAAACCTCTACAAAAACAACGATTTTGATCACTCAAACCATTGTAAATATCATTTCATCTTTTTGTAACTCCGTTTTGCTCGAGCTGAGGAGTGTTAGAAGTATCATCCTACCAATTTTCATAATTTTTAGACTTCGTTTGAGCCCTCAAATAAGCCTTGGAACCTAATTTTTAACTAGACTGGACACTAGGTCTGGACAAGGCCAAAACTACTCAAAAAACTATAACATTTTTGCAGTTTGTTTTTTTGAGAGAGCGAGCTTGTTGTAGATTTGATCTTTTGTAAGAGAACTCTTTTTGTAATCGAAGCTTTCAATTGTTCCTCTCTTTGATCTTGCCTTATGTGTGTGTGTGTGTATGTGTGTGCATGCTAACGTGCTTCTCACTCACACATTTGTTCCGTCACATGCTCATGGTCTTCAGACCAGTCCTCACATCTTTGTGGATTGACAAGTAAAGGAGGTGGTGCTTTGGCTTGAGCTACACCAAATTTTGGCGCCGTTGCTAGGGAGAGAGCTTTGAGGATGAGCGTTGTGATGGTAAGATTCTAGATTTGCGAGGTTGAAAGGTAAAAAATAGTTATTTTCTGTTATTTTTCTAATTTTTCTTCTTCATCTTCATGATTGTCACCATCTCCATCTTCTTCCATCTTCATTTGCACTGATTTTTTTTTCACTAGATTTTCCACATTTTCACCTCATTTTTTCATCGGTGTGCAAGAAAGAGAGAGAGAGAGAGAGGCAAAGTGCTTGTGTGTGCAAGTGTCTGTGATTTCCATGACCTTGAGCTCAATGCGGAGGCCTTGGTGCTGAAATTCGAAGTTCCCACCAAAAATCTCAAAAACTCACTGCTAAAGAGGCAAAGAAGAAAGAGGCTAGAATGGTTGTTGCAGAGGCCTCTACACCAAAAACAGAGTTTGCTAATCTTGTGTAGGAAGAAGAATGGGCGTTTACTACTGTCTGCAATTTTGACCCATCTTCTCATGAGCAGTGCATGTCTGGAGTACACTCCGATGTTTGGTATTTTTACAATGGGGCGACCAAACATATTACCTCGCAGCGTAGTTTCTTCTCTTCACTCAAGCCTACCCCTACCAAGAATACTGTTACATGCACCAACAACTCCTCTTATCCTGTTATGGGAGTTGGTAAGATCATTTTGACTACTGCTAATGGTAGTTCTTTCCTAAACAGAATGGAGTTGCTGAACGAAAGAACAGGTCTCTCATGGAGATGATGAGGTGTATGGTCAAGAGTCACGCTTTACCACATAGTTTCTAGCTTGAGGCTGTCATGTGTGCATCATATGTACTGAACAGGTGTCCCACTAAAGCGCTGTAGTCTATCACTCCATATGAGGCTTGGCATGATCGAAAGCCATCTGTTGCTCATCTGCGTGTTTTTGGTTGTTTGGCATATGCATTAGTGCCCGAACAACATCGCAGAAAATTGGATGATAAAGCAGTGAAAGGTATTTTTGTTGGGTATAGTTTTGAAAGTAAAGACTATTGTCTGTATCATCCACAAACTAAATGCATTCTTGTTAGCCGTGATGTTGTTTTTGTGGAGGATGCTATTCAGCCATTGCTTTCATGTATTAAGGAGACATCTGTTAGCTCCAAAGACATGTACGATACTTTACTGCCTCTTTTTACAGGTGTACAATCTAGTGCTGGTCCTAATGAGGCAACTTCTTAACCTTTGCAGGTTTCATGTGATGATGAAGATCATTCCATTTCTGATGCAGATTTACATAATGCACTTATTGATGAGAGAGTTGATATTGAGCAGGCAAGAACTATGCCAAAATGGCTTACATGCAGAGAATGAAAATGAAACTTTGGAGGCTTAAACTAGAATTAGAGAGCTTTCAAATGAGAGTAAGATCACTCCATTTGGATATTGGGGAACGCCTCAATCAACTACAACAAAACAGATAACTTGATCTCTTAAGAGACTATCAGCTAACTACACAACCACTATTCTGGATATTTCTTTTCACATGTGTAGGCACTAAAACCCAACTAAAAGTACAACTTATAAGCTTTCCAACAAGACAAAAGTCATTGAAAATGGATTCAGGATGAAGGAGAAACAACAATTACAAAATTAGGGGGTCTACCAAAATCATCTACATAGATAGAGTGTGTAAAAGTGAAATTTCTACAAAATATGCAGAGATAGCTAGCAGGGGGTGTGATTAAGCAGGGGCAAGTTGGGCATGTATTTCCATGACTCTAAGTCATAAAAAAACTCATTAGAGGCTTTATAGATTACATACCAACCTCTTTAACCAATCAAAAGCATATACATGTCAAAAGTGAGGTCCAATCACATCAAGAGGTGAGCTAAATCTTCTCTAGTCAACTTCTTTCCATTATAGGCATGATTTGATGCCTCCAAGTCGTGAAAATCAGCTTTCTTTGATATTGGATGATGTGGAAGGTTCAATTTGGGGTATGTTCCACACTCTTGAGCTTGAAATACAAGACTTTCAACACTCCCCCTCAAGCTCAAGTCTTTTTCCTTCATTGCTTTATCCTATGTCTCTTATGTTGATTGCTTCTTTGAATCCTCCAAGCTTTGTACCTTCAAGAAACTTTGTCACCATGTCTACAACCTGCACTTTAGTGTTCACATACCTTATATCTAGCTCTTTTGCCATCACATTTTCTCTAACAAAGTGGTAATGAACCTTTTTGTGCTCGCTCCTTGCATGAAACATGGGATTGTTAGCTAGGTAGACGCTTGAAATGTTGTCTCCATAAAGAGGAAACTCCTCCACTTCCACTTCCAAGCCCTTAAGTAGCTTCTAAAGACATAATAGCTCACAAGATCACATGTAGCCAATTCTAAACCTCTATACTCAGCCTCAATGGATGAAAGAGCAATAGTGGGTTGCTTCCTAGAGCTCCAAGAGACCACTTTTGTACCTAACATGAAAGCATAACCCGATGTACTCGTTCGATCATCCTTGCTACCTGCCCGATCAACATCACTATATCCTTTGGCACTTATATCAACATCATATTAGTAAAATAGGCCTTGATTGATGGTGTGCTTGATGTATCTAAGCACTTTTCTTGCTGCCATAAGATGATCATGAGTGGTTGCATGCAAACATTTAGAGAGAACACCTACTACATATGCAAGATTACGTCTAGTGAATGTAGCATGAATTAATGAACCAATTATGCTTCTATATAGTGTAATATCTTGTATAGCTTCTCCTTGACCTGCAACAAACTTTGTATTGGGATGCATGGGCTAAGAAAGTGGCTTAGAACCACTCATACCAAACATGTATATCATATCCAATAAGTATTTTCTTTGAATCAAGAAGATGCCATTGTGTGCATAGATTACCTCTATTCCCAAGAAGTACTTTAGTGTTCCAAGATCAAATATCTTGAACTCCTTTCCTAGATTTGATTTGATATCTTTAATACCTGCAATGTCACTTCTTGTGATGATCAAATCCTCCGCATAGATGCATATGTATACCATCTTATCTCCTTGTTTCTTCATGTAAAGTGATGGATCTGCAACACTCTCTTTGTATCCACAATAATCCTTAGCTAATGCTTTCCTTAGCTTGCAAACATGATTTTGGTACCTCATACTAGCAAATCCTTGAGGTTGGCTCATGTAGACTACTTCTTCAAGCTCTCCATTGAGGAAGGCATTCTCCACATCCATACTAACCTCTAACTCTAGGCCCTTGGGGCTTGCTTTAGTCCATATAATGCTTTCCTTAGCTTGCAAACATGATTTGGGTACCTCATACTAGCAAATCCTTGAGGTTGGCTCATGTAGACTACTTCTTCAAGCTCCCCATTGAGGAAGGCATTCTCCACATCCAACTGATATAAGCTCCATTTCCTTGATGTGGCCACTACAATCAAAGTCCTAATTGTTTGCATCTTGGCTATGGGGCTAAAAGTTTAAACTTGGCAGACTCCTTCTCCACTTCAGCTTTGAATTTCTTGACGTAGTGGAACACATGTGATTTGTTCCTAATGCAATACAACCATACTTTGCTTGAAAAGTCATCAATAAAGGTTACAAAATACCTCTTTCTAGCAAGGGATGCTTCTCTTGTTGGACCCCAAACATCCATGTGAATGAGGTCTAAAACAGTTGCACTCACATAGGTACTCTTCTTGAAAGGCAACCTTGGTTGTTTTCCTTGTTGAAAAGCTACACAAATTACATGCAACATTTTAGATGTAAAATTTGGTAGGCCTCTTACCAAGCTCCTCCTTTGCATTTCATTGAGCTTTTGTAGGTTGATCTCACCGATTAGTTTATGCCATAGATCCAAATTTGCTATCCTCATGTCTCCATATGTGACATGCATTGAATGGTGTGGCTGATTTATGTCCATTGTGAACATTCTCCCTTGCTTTTCTCCTTTTGCTATGAGCTTGAAACCTGTCCTTGGATCCTCAACAAAACATCCTCTTTCATTGAACCTAACTTGATAGCCTTTTTCTACCGTTTGGCCTACCAAAATCAAGTTTTTGGTAATAATAGGGACATGTAATAACTCTGATAAGAACTTTTCCCTTTGATTTCCTTCCAAACTGATATCTCCCACATGTTGAATGGTATGCTCTGAGTTAGCACATGTTTCCACATTTCCTTGATGCTTTGGGACCTGCAAATTACTAAAACGATCCTTCCAACATGACATATGGTTGCTACATCCACTGTCTACATACCATACATCTTCAATAGCTTGAGTTGTATCTTTACCATACCTCATGGCAAGTAAATACTAGGGCTAGATGATGCGTTTGCATAATTACCTTTCCCTCTATAATTGTTGTTGTTGCTTTGATTCCCTTGTCTTTGAGCTCTATGATAACATTCATTTTCAAAATGACAAGGCTTACCACATACAAATCATCCAATTGAAGTGGGGTGTCCTCTTCCACCAAATCTTCCACCTCCTCCTCTATTTTTTGCTCTTCCACCTCTTTGACCTAGATTTTGTTGTTTTCTTTGAATTCCTTGGTTGCTTTGATATCTTTCTCTTCCTCTTATAGCACGTCGGTTGTGTCTTTCTCATCCTCTACCCGCATACAATAATCACCCTTGGAAATCCTTGGCATTATGACCACCAAGGTTAATCTCCTCTATCACCATGAGAGTGATTAGTTGATCAAAATCAAGAAGAGAGTCCCTTACATACACAAAGTTGTGAATGCCCTCCCTTTTTCATCATCCCTAAGTCCATTTAGGGTGTGGGCAACAAGATCATCATCATCTAGGGCATAACCGATTGACCCTAGTGCATCTGCAAGCTCTTTAACCTTTAATATGTAATCATTAGCACCTTGAGAGGGGCCTTTCCTAAGATTATTTGGCTCATTCTTGAGCTGAATTTTTCTAGCTTTCATGAAGGTTGAGTACAATCTCTCCAAGCACTCCCACACCTTTTTTGATGTATCCAAATCTTGTATATGTCCTATCATGGAGTTGCTAATATGCTGAGATAAAATAAAAATGACTCTTTTGTCCCTTTCATCCCACTCTCTTACTAATCTTCTCTAGTCATTGGTTGGATTTACCTCATCTATATAGGGTTTTGGGTGTCCACCACTCACAAGTCCCCACAAACCTTTCTTCATCAAAAAATTGCTTATTCTAAATCGCCATGGTTGGTAGTTTCCCTTTTTGAGCTTCTCAATCTAAGCATTGAGATCAGCCATGGTGCATTCTAGCTCTTTTGAACCTCCCCCTTGATGCAATGAAGTTGGAAAGGATGGATTTTACCTCAAAAAATAGATCTACTCCTCTTGAAGAAGTTTTGTCTTTGATTCGATGACTTGTTTGCTTCCCCTTCTTGTTGATGTGCCCGTTCTTTGCTTCCTTTTGAAAACCTCCTCCAAGAATTCTTGGTGATACATAAGAAGTCGACCACCTATCATTCACAAACTAACTGGCAAGCCAAGAACACAAATAAGATCCTTGAAAAAACTGGTAAATAATAAATGCTCTGATTGGGATAAACAACTTCATCATGTTGTTTGGGCTTACCGAGTTGCCTACAAAATGGTACTCAAGGCCACCCCATTTCAGATGGTCTTCATATAGAATGTTGTGTTAACATTAGACTTCTTGATCTCAAATTTCAAAGTATCACAAGAACACGACTGGAATGGAAACAAGTTGTTGTCCATGATATTTGATCTAGAATGCTTAGGTGAGACTAGGCTACGAGCGGCAACAAGCATCTACACTACAAAGAAGAGACAAAAGGCATACTTGGATGCACACATCAAGGATAAAGGATTGAAAGAGGGAGACCTAGTGTTGGTTTATACACTAAAGTAGCATGCTCGTAAATTGGAAAAATGAGGATATGGACCCATGGACATTAATAAAATTTCCATTAGCAATGCGATTTAATTGGCCACTCTAGAAAGTGACATCTTGCTAAGCTATATTAGTGGATGTTGAGTCAAGCTATATCAAGAACCTCTTACAAAAGATATGCTATTGAGACTCGACACTGCTAAGAAGAGAAAAGAATAAGAGTTAAGGGTTAGAGAAGAAGCACAGGTAGAGGTTAGAGATCACATTAGGCAAAATAAGTTAAGGTGACAAGTCCTAGATGTTAATCCCAATGCCCCAAAATATCACATGGCTATGTGCACCAAAAAGAGTGCAGATCCTAGCATCATATATAGACAACCATTCCTCATGGTTGAGCTAGGGCATGGGATCAAAGCTCTCATCGATTTTGGAGCTCCCACTAGTGCAATTAGGTACTCATGCTGTAAAGGATTGGGCATCAACGTTAAGCCATTAGAAGCTTATTTAGTGGGCTTAGGAGGCATGGAAACCCCTTTGAAAGTAAAGTTTCTAGTTTTCCATGATGAGAACATCACAAAACATATGATATTAGGGCAGAATTGGTTGCACAATCATGCAATTGACTTAAACTTGTGGCAACGATCGCTTCTGGTCTAGGTTAACAAGCAATGCCTAGTAGTTGAATTGGAAGGCAGAGGCCCTTGTGATTCCAGTACCCAACACTTTGCAAGTACTACAAAGTCTAATGTGCACCATTCCTCACCTATTGATGGGTAGGTCATGCAAGTGCTAGAATCCCCTTCTCTTCCAAAAGTATCAACATCACAATTGGAATAATCAATTTCATAGATTTAGAGGAGGACAAATACAACGAGGTGGAAAGAAGGAGGCTATCTCGATGACAAAAGCTACTACCAACCTCACTCCTCGTGCACAAGGACAAAACCTAAACCAAATTTCATGCAAAACAAATATGGGTGATGAAAGTCAAGAAACCACAAACTTTGGACCAACGATTCCCCTATAGGCAAGCCAACCATGCCAAAAGAAGAACCAAGAAACTAGGGCAAGTTCAACCACAAGGTATCCAAAAAATTTTGGTTCCTAAGGAATAAACTATAGCTCAACAAGGGCAATTACACATGTGGGTACCCAAGGAACTCTTACATGCACAAAAGCCTAAGCTATCCCTCACGAGAAAAGTCTCAATAAAGAAGCCAAGGAGAGGTGAGAGTCAGAACCAAGCAAAGAGATCAAAAGAAGATCAACTCACCTCTTTGACAATAGTAAGACAATCAACAAGGGTATGGGTTCGGAAGCCAAACACACCAGTCATCCTCACATAACCAAAGAGCCACACAAGGGATACAAAATTTAAGAAACCATCCAAAAGTGATCTATATGTGGCTGAATACTGCTCTAAAATGGATCCTTGTAAGGAGGAATTATCATTTTTTGTTCAACCATCAATTGATTGCATCATTTCGAGATCTAATGGATACCTCCAAACAAAAATTGCATCAATGTTTGCAAGTAACATCGGAAGCCTCAACATGCAAAAACCATTTACCCTTTGCATAACCCCTTCTTTTGCACCATTCAGGTCATACATTTCCATAGTATGCATTAATATAGGGACACATTACAAGGCCATGCATAGACAGAGTTGAGAATCCCAGGCACGTGAGACACATTTGACATATGTAAACTATTTTATTGATACTAACCTCTTTCTTCTTATTTTGTGACACTGTTCCAAAGAAAAAAAAGAAGGGATAGGATCATGCGCTTCAAGAATCTCATCATTGAACCATCAACAAGGACATCCATCAACAATGAAACATAAGCCAATGATTAACCATTGTGATGGGAATACAACACAAAGAGATGAACGTCAACCGACCTTTCACCATGGTAAGGATCCCCTACTTTGGCAATGCTATAGCAATGATAGATTAGGAAACCTCTTCGTTAATATACCCTTGAGCACTTAGCTCAAGACCCAATTTTTTGCACCATAATTCTTACAATGCATTCCCCAAGTAACCATGCATAGGGACACATTACAAGGACATGCACATGGCACATATTTTCTTCAAACTCATGCACTAACACACTTACCCATCATTCATTATGGGTTAAGAATATTGGCATGATAACTATGAAACCCATGATTGAAAGATCCAAAGGACACCAAGGTTACAACATCAATACCTATGAAGCAATTCATAGTCGGCTGCGGCTCAAAATTAACATTGACAACCTCTTTTCAGCAACTAGCAAATTTTGAAAGCTCACAAGTACATCATCATGCTGGAATCCAAGGAAAAAGTACATAGAAAGGGACTAAAATTTGAAAAGGTTAGTAATAAAAAATGAAGAACAAGACAACTCACTCCACTACATTTGGAAGACAAATCGCTCTTGTTGATACATGATGAACACTACCTCTCAAAGTACTACATGGAACACCCCCTCCAACAAGGGTCTATCAAGGATGACATGCTTGAGAGGGGGGAGTGTTTACACTCAAGGTTCAGCAGGAGGCATGGGAACATGTCAAAGAAGTGGACAAACAACAAGAGGGAGCATGTAGGGAGCTCCAAGAAGTCTATGTCAAATTTTTAGAAGCAACACCTATAAAAACAATAATTTTGATCACTAAAAAGCATTGTAAATATCATTTCACATTTTTGCAACTCCATTTTGTTCAAGATGAGGAGTCCACAAGCTTGAGGAGTGTTAGAAGTATCTACATACCAATTTTCATTATTTTTAGACTTCATTTGAGCCCTCAAATAAGCCCTCGAACCTAATTTTTGACTACATTGGACACTATGTTTGAACAGGGCCAAAGCCAGTGAAAACCTATAAAAAGAGCTAGAGATCTCATTTTTGGGGTTAGCTAGTTGGAGATTGAAGATTGTTTTGAGCTCTATATACTTTTCTTGGAGTGTTCTAATAGAGTATTCCATGGTTTTGCTTTTCGTCTTGCCTTGTGTGCATGTATGTATGTGTGTGCATGCTTATGTGCTTCTCACTCACTCACTTGTGCACTCCACTTTCTGTCATACCGCCCTCATGTCTTTGTAGATTGACAATCATGAGGTGGATCTTCTCACGTTGGTACTAAGCATTGTGTAGGAGTGACATATGCCCAATTCCAAAGCTACCTACATGGGCCAAGCAAGTGGCATTGTTCTTAAATGGCCTATTGAGCGAAAAGTTAAGATCGTATGTGTACTTAGAGGAACTGAGGAACATAGATCAATTATTATGAATGTGTATTGAAATCAAGGAGAATTTGAGATACGAGTTAGACCCTTTGAAAATCTATAAAGATTTAGATCGTTCTACTATCTTCACATCAAGGCCCTCAATGTCAATTGATGAATCAGTTGAAAAAGTGGCTCAAAAGTTAGGATTCTTGAGTAGATAGACCCCCATGATGGTTTCATTAAGATGATGCTATAATTGCAAAGGAGATCACATGGACAATGTTTGCCCAATTATGGCTTAGAATGCACAAAATCCAAATACTCAGTATTGCACAATAGAGAGGAAATACACTAACCACACTACTGTGAGGAGATGGAGATATAGGTTCCAGAGATGAGCTAGTGCTGCACAAAACCTACTCTACACCTGCCAAGTTAACTCCAAAGATGCTTAATAGACTCCTTGAGATTTAAAATGATGCATTTGGAACCACCAAATCCTTTGGAACATCATCCCTAAATGTTTGCATCAAAACAGGTAACTTGCATATACAAGAAATGTGAAGAAACCTTTTATTTTGGGAACCAAAGTGCTCAGTATTATGCTCAAAGCTCCCAACCTAGTATGATGTGACTAGAGAGATTTTTCACACATCTAAATGGAGTGTATAGATAACTAAATCAAGTTACTTTCATCAATTTATCTATACCATACACTACGAAATGAATCTAACAAGTGAGGGGGATCATCCCGACTTTTCAAGATCTAGAAGGTGTGCAAACAAAGTCACATTCCATGATCTATATCTAAAGGTCCACTAAAAAAAAAATTATATCCAAGTAGTAGACACTTCAATCTAACTATTCCAAGTTAAATTATAGTGAATGAGTAAGTACATGCAGAGAAACTTACTCCACAAGATCACCATAATGATGAAGAAGATGCTATAGGCAGTAGATAGAGATAGATTCAATGATATGTATCAAAATATAAGTGCTAATTGTAAAAATAAGGAAGAGTCTTCCTTATGTAGTCAAGGACCTCATGTAATTTTTGTAGAATTTTTAGAAACTCTTAGATAGCATATTTTTAGAAAATTAGAGAAAAAGACCTAATTTCAAGTGTGAAAAGGGACACTTGAAAATGTATATAAGTCAATTCTCTCTATTTTGGAGAGGTTGGTTAGTCATTTGTACAAGCTATCAATAGAGAAGAGAGAGTTTCTGCAAGAATCGTGTTTTCTCCTGTTGAGTGTATTTTCTTTGATGTGAGAGCTTGTTTCTTGCTTAATCATGGAGATTTGTGAGTTACATTTGTGTATTACTGAGTGAGTTGTATGAAGGAAGAGGTTTACTGATGTAATGAGTGTGAAAGGACAGAAGAAAGTTCCAAAATTGTGAAAATCGTCTGAATGCACAGAATCGCGATTGTCTCGTCTCTGGGATACAGGTGATATTTTTCAATTTTGAGTTCATATTTGTATTCTGCTGATAAAATAGCATGGTTTTGACACAAAGATCATAGAAAATGATGGAGATTTGCTTTAGATATGGTAAACCCTAGATTTTCTCTTCATCTTCAATTTTTCTCAGCAATCCAGCCATTAATCTCTTATTTCCTTGAATCTATTATCTTGAAGGGGCTGTGGTCTTATGGATATTCCTAGGATTGACAAAATAAAGATGATTTGTTGATTCTTTGTACTTCATGATTGGAGAGGACAACTTGGAGTCCAAAACAAAACATTTTTTGGCGCCGTTGCCGGGGAATATTCCAAGAACTTCTTTGAAGTTGGACCTTTGCTGGATCTTCAGTTGATGATGGTAACCAACACAAGAACAAGGTAAAGCACATCAATTAGGAAAAGTGCACATGAATAGGTAGATATCATTGTTTGTCTTTAGGGAAGAAGAAAGCAATGGATGTCTTGTAGAAGTGGAAGTGCTGAAATCTTTGTAAATTGATAGTTGCTCATCATATTGATGAAGTAAAAGTGCAGGTGTATGGAGGATTTGAGCCAAGAAGCTGAAGATGGAGGTAACTTGAATCTATTCTTGCATTTCTAGATTTCGTTTTGCCCAAGTACTAAACACCATGGGTGATCTTGGGAAGATAACATGGTGATACTAAGGAAAGGACAGTTAAAGTAGCTAGATGTAAGAATGAGGGATTCAGTTGTTGACCAAATCTGAGCATTAATCTTGAGTTGTTCTGCATTTTGAAAAAAAATATGATTGAGTTTATCTTTACAAAAATTGATTGCCTTTCATAACACTTTTTCATTTGAGAAACTTTCTTTTGTACTTTAGTGATAGCTAAGGACATAGAAACTCATAACCAATCAAGAACTATGGGATCAGCTGATCTCCAAAACCAGAAACCCTAAGTAAAGTGCTCTCCTTTATTTTTAGGGCAAAAATACCAAACAAATTCACAAAACCTAAAAGAAATTATTAAACAAATTTCTTTTCTTGTTAGAAAGTTGGAGTAAGGTGTTGTGGATAAGAGTGATTGTGAAAAAAGTGAAGAAAAGGTCAAAAAACCAGAAAATTAGAAAACACGATTCTCTGCACAGAATCACGATTTTCTGAAAAAAAAAATATTAAAACTAGAGCAACATTTCATCCACATGTGAAATGAAGTGTTGTGGACAAGGGTGATTGTGAAAAAGTGAAAAAAAAAAAGAGAAAACAAGAGAGGTCAAAAAACAAGAAAATTAGAAAACACGATTCTCTGCACAGAATCGCGATTTTCTGAAAAAAATATTGAAACAGGAGCAACATTTCATCCACATGTTGAATTGGGGTTGATACAGAGTATTGAAGGGAATTAAGAAGAAGAGACTACTCCAATTGGCATAAAATCAACAATATGCAAAAAACACGATTTTCTGCACAGAATCGCGATTTCCTGTAGAAGAAAATTGTGGAAATTTTTTGCATATTTGAGCACATTGAGATAAGAAAGTGTAAAGGAGACCAGTAAGATTGAGTAAGTGAATTGGAACAAGGGGAAGAGTGTGGAAAATTGAAAATCACACAAAATCGCGATTTTTTGAGCACTATACTATATAAACAGAAAATTGAAGAAAAAATTCATTTGGGAGTGAGAGTGAGGGAGAGAGAGAGTGAGCAGAGCTGCCAGAATCGCGATTTTCAGCAAACAAGTGGTCTTTGGAACAATTTTTCACCCAAGCAAGAAAGGTAAGAATCCTAACATCATTCTTGAGCACATATTTTTGGTTTTTAGTGAAAAATAACACCAAAAAATAGAGAAAATAAGAGGAGAACAGAATCGCGATTTTCTGATTTCTTGAGTTTTTACTGAGAAATCATTAATTTTTGCTTTAGTTGCTTTATTGCATGTAAAAATTTTAATAAGGCGATTCTATAGGTGAAAGAAATATAAAAAAATCAACATTTTGAAATTTTGTCAAAGATTGGACAAAATCGAGATTCTGAGTTTTAACTCAAAATCGCGATTCTGTGAAAGGTGCCATCAACATCGCGATTCCCAGAACGCGATTTTCATTAAGAAAATCGTGTTTTACAATCTGTGAGCAATCACGATTGTCTGGGAACAAAATCGTGAAAAACACGATTTTGTGCGTGAAAAACACGATTTTCACACAGAATCGTGAAAAACACGATCTTGTGAACAAAATCGTGAAAAACACGATTTTCACACAAAATCGTGAAAAACACGATCTTGTGAACAAAATCGTGAAAAACACGATTTTCACACAAAATCGTGAAAAACACGATCTTGTGAACAAAATCGCGAAAATCACGATTTTCAAACAAAATCGTGAAAAACACGATCTTGTGAACAAAATCGTGAAAAACACGATTTTCACACAGAATCGTGAAAAACACGATCTTGTGAACAAAATCGCGAAAATCACGATTTTCACACAAAATCGTGAAAAACACGATCTTGTGAACAAAATCGTGAAAAACACGATTTTCACACAAAATCGTGAAAAATACGATTTTCACTCAAAATCGTGAAAATCACGATTTTCACACAAAATCGTGAAAAACACGATCTTGTGAACAAAATCGTGAAAAACACGATTTTCACTCAAAATCGTGAAAATCACGATTTTCACACAAAATCGTGAAAAACACGATCTTGTGAACAAAATCGTGAAAAACACGATTTTCACTCAAAATCGTGAAAATCACGATTTTCACACAAAATCGTGAAAATCACCATTTTCACTCAAAATCGTGAAAAACACGATTTTCAGCAGAGAGTCGTGAAAATCACGATTTTCACTCAAAATCGTGAAAAACACGATTTTCAGCAGAGAATCATGAAAATCATAAATTCCACAGAGAATCGTGGAAAAACACGATTTTATTCAGAAAATCGTGAAAATCATAAATTCCAAAGAAAATCGTGGAAAAACACGATTTTATTCAGAAAATCGTGAAAATACATAACCTAAGCAGAAAATTGTGAAAATAGGTGAATGATACTTAGGTCTGGAAATAAAATAAATACACTTTCTAAACAAGACCTAGCAAGGAAGGGAAAAGAGCCAGGAAGTAGTAAAAGATCAGAAAGAAGTTTAGGGCAAGAAAATAACATGGAAAACCTAAATGAAACAAATGAGTCAATAGAAACTGGGGATTTTAGAAACATCCTCAAATACATGTATACAAATAGGTTTGGAGCCTATGTATATCAGGATGGAATGCATAAATTCCTCATTAGATTGAGAAATTTAGAAGTTCCCTTGAATATAACCCCAGTGGCACAATTCAAGGATGGAAGATATGAAGATAGGCAAGGATGTATATACATCCTCTCTCAAGACCCAGAAAATTCAAATGACCTAGGGCAATGTGCTGATAAGGGACCTTGGGAGCATAACATAGAACAAACAAATTTGCCCAGGCCACATGAAAACCACACTAGCAATGAACAACAACATGGGAGGAGGACACATAATTCCCCAAATCCCTTTGACAAGGAACCAGATGGATACAATGACTTCCCACTTAGAAGAAGACCTCATTGGCAGCCTCAGGGTAGAATGCTTAGACCATACCAAGTAGCCAAATGCATGAAGAACCAATATGAAGGGTATTCTGATCCTCATGCTCATGCAACAGAATTTAGACAACTAATTAGAGCTGAGGAAGTAGAGGATTACAAGGTGCAATTTGAGGCATTTGGACTAACCCTAACAGGACCAGCCTTATCTTGGTTCATTCCCCTCAGAAAAGAAATGTATCTGGACATTGAATCTTTTTTAGATGCTTTCATTGGAGAATTTTCTAAGACTGGGATAAAACATAGTACAGCCACATTAATACATAGTTTCAAACAACAAAAGGAGGAAAATGTTAGAGAAGCGGCCAGAAGATTTAAACAATACATTGATAGATGCCCAAGAGAGGAAGTACCTTCCATGGCAAAACAAGTATCCCTATTCATTGAAGGTTTGAGAAGTGCTCAACTAAGAACCCTAGTGTACTATAGGAGATGTCCTGACTTAGCAGCCTGTGTGAAGGAGGCAATAGACTTGGAGGACAACAGAGGTCAAGATCTGTTGGCATTTGATCAATTTAGACCATATGAAGACAAAATTCCTCCAGCAGAAGAATTGGCTCAGGCCATTGCTAAAGCCCTAGAGGTAAACACTAAAGCTAATCTGATTAACTCTAGGATAAACACAAAAAAAAAATGTTACATTTGTGGGGAAAATCATCTGGCACAACAATGCCTATATCAGAAGCCTCCACACTTGCAAGATAGGAAGACACTCAAATACTGCACACTAGAGAGAAAATGGACAAACCATACCAGGGAGGAATGCTTCTATAACAAAAAACCCGTCAAGGAAAGAGACTACATGGCTCAGAGGGAATCAGGTTATAATGAGCAACCAAGACCAGTGTTGGGACAACAGCCTCCTATTCCAACTAATGTGGTACCAGTCAAATATACACCCATAGAGGAAGGAAATTCAAGATTCAGATCACCCTATAAGGAAGAGTATCAATGGAGTGAGGGACATCAGGAAGAATGGGAAGATTATGAAATAAGAGAACCTGAGCTTAGAGCCCTAGATTTGGGAAATGGAAAAATTGAAATGGACACAGCAACATTCATGTACATTACCAACAATTACATGTCCAACCAAAAACCTCAATTCAAAGGGGGACCAAAGATAACTTGTTATAGGTGTGGGGGAGAGCATTTCATTAGAGACTGTCCACAACCTCCTACATTGAGAATAGAAGGAGCCTACTGTAAGGATTGTGGTAGAGAACACCTGATCAAAGATTGCCCAAAAAATCCCCAAAAACAACAGAACACACCCAATAACATACCACTAAAGACAGTCAATATTATGGAACAGGAGGAATTGAGTAACAATGATCAAGTTGGAATCAATGTTATAACAAGGGCACAAGCTAAGCAACAGGAAACAAATAAGGAACAAAGTGAAAGTTCAGCCTCAAAGGTGAAAATGAATAAACAAAAAGGAAAATGGGAAAAGAAAAAAAGAATAGGCAAAAACTTGGAAGAAAATAATAAGGAACAATCAAAAAGTACTCCTCCCCAAAACACTCAAAATCAGTCTGAAATAGGACACTCTCAGAGTCTAGAAACCCTAATCAAAGCATATAAGGGAAGAATCCAAGAAGGACCAAGTCCTCCAGATCATGCAGTGGCTTATCCTATACCAGAGTTAGAACAAGAAAGAATGCTAAAGTGCAAACAAATTATCCAGGAAGCACAACTTAGATTAGGGGAAGAAGACAGTTCTCAGAGAACAATTGAACAAATTGAGGAAACAAGAACATGGAAAAGTGTTAACAAAGAGGAAAATTCACAATTAACATTCCAAATGATCATAAATGAACAATGTAGCATTACATGTCATACAACATGGGAAAACTTGTTAAAACAAAATCCTCACCTACAAAACAAAATGAATAAAGGGGAAACAATACCTGGAAACCTTCATTCACCAACACAAGAATTAGAGGAATTATGGTATATTCCTATTGATAAAATAGGAGGATATTGTGAAGGAGAAGAAGGGAATTCAACCCTAAAATTACAATATGGAAAAAATTCAGCTAAAGCCATTTTGGATAGTGGATCAGGAGTGGCCATAATGACTAAGCAAACTTGGGAGAAATGGGGAAGAAATGAATTACTACCCACTAAGATGAGGTTACAACTTGCAGATGGGCATATAGAAAAACCCCTAGGAATTTGGGAGAAAGTGATTGTGGACATATGCGGAATAGAAATAGAGCATACCTTTGCCATAGTAGAATTTCCACAATCCACTTCATATGAAATTATCCTAGGAAGACCTTTTATGAGACAAATGCAAATTGTACAAGATTGGGGTAATGATTGTTTATATCTCCAAAGCAAAGGAAGAATAACAAGAGTGAACTTGAGAAATGGGCACTACTGTGATGTATCTCCTCAAGAATGGTATAAAATACATCAAAATCGAGAAGAAAGTGAGGAATCAAACATGGAGGATCAGGAAGAGAGTGAATCAGCAATATGGAAGTGCAACATGATAAGAAATCTCATCAATAGGAAGAGAAGACTGAAAAGAGAGGAATGTGTGGAAGAAAGAAAAGTACAGGATGAAAGCTATGTGCCACAACAATTTAAGGATGAAGAGTTTGAGCCTTATGGTTGGAATCAAATCTTGGCTACTATGGATTTGGCCAGTGAAGAGTATGTAGGAGTGAAATTCCAAAATGAAGAAGGCTTTGATGTTTTCCACATTAGCATACACATGATAAGTGTACCAAAAACAGAAGAGGAGCAAAATAAAGAAATAATATTACAAAAAGGAAAAACACAATATTTGGAAACAGTAAAAGCCGAGGATGCAATCAAGGACAAAATCACAGGCAAATACAAGGAACATAAACACAAGGAAATAGAAAGAGATCAGACAAAGGAGAAGAAAGAGAAAGAGATCAATAAGGATCAATATTTTGATGTACCAGCAAATTTTAAAACTTATGAGGTAGAAGACAGACTACTCCTGAAAATGAAACCAAAAAGAGAGAAGAAAAAAGGAGAAGCTTATGACAATGAAGAACAAACAAAAAAGATTGTGATTACTCAGGAAGAAGGAGAAGAGAGACAGATAGTGATAGCGGATGATATGACCACACAAGAAGAAGAAGCCTTAAGGAGCCTGGCAAAGAACTATAGGGATGTATTTGCTTACAGTTATAAAGATTTAAGAGGGATTGATCCAAAAATCTGTGAGCATAAGATTCCTATGACACCTAATGCAAAACCAAGCAAACAGAGACACTACACATTTAATGATAAATACTCTGCCAAAATAAAGGAAGAAATTGACAAGTTGTTGGCGGCTAATTTCATTTATGAAATAGAGTACACTGAATGGATATCACCTATAGTTGTAGTGCCAAAGAAGAATGGAAAACTTAGGGTTTGTATCAACTTGAAAAAAGTGAATGCAGCAACTATAAGGGATAGTTATCCACTGCCAATAACAGATCATCTTCTTGAGAGAGTTGCAGGAAAGGAGGTTTACAGTTTCCTAGATGGTTTCTCAGGCTACAATCAAGTGCCAATAGCCTTAGAGGACCAACACAAGACTGCCTTTTCTACAGAATGGGGGGTTTATGCCTTTAGGGTTATGCCCTTTGGACTAACCAATGCTCCAGCAACCTTTCAGAGATTGATGTGTCATATTTTCAAAGAATTCCTGAGAAATGTAATGGAAATCTATGTGGATGATCTGTGCACTTTTTCTTTAAAAAGACAAGATTATTTACAAGATTTAGAAAAAATATTCAGGAAATGCAGGACATACAGGGTATGCTTAAATCCTGAAAAGTGTGTATTCTTTGTGAGACAAGGTAGAATGTTAGGTCACATAGTTTCAAAAAATGGAATTTCTACAGATGAGAAGAAGATAAAAGCAATAATAGAACTTCCAAGACCTACAAATGTGAAGGAACTCCAAACTTTTATGGGACATTGTGGGTACTATAGAAAATTTGTACACAAATTTGCTGATATAGTTAAACCCTTATATGCCTTAATCACAAAGTTTGAGTGGACTGAAGAATATGACCAAGCCTTTGAAACATTAAAAACTTGTTTGGTGACAGCACCAATTTTAAAAACACCTCAGTGGGATAAAATTTTTCATGTACATGTCGATGCTTCAAATTATGCTCTGGGATGTGTGTTAGCACAACCTATAGAAGGAAGCAAATTAGATTTCCCAGTAGCATATGCAAGTAGACAATTAAACATTGCAGAAAAAAATTACACAACCACTGAGAGAGAAGGATTGGGAATGATATTTGCTGTCAAAAAGTACAGACATTATCTATTGGCCAACAGGTTTAAATTCTTTGTGGATCATCAAGCTCTACTCTATTTAGTAAATAAACCATGTCATACAGGAAGAATAGTAAGATGGTTTCTTTTACTAATGGAATTTGAATTTGAGGTGGTGGTTAGACAAGGGAAAACACACTTGAGAGCAGATCATTTGTCAAGAATCCAGTCAAAAGAACCTAGTTCACCTATAGATGATGATTTGCCAGATACATACTTATTCAAGGTGGAAAGTGTTCCTGAATGGTCTATGTCATTAATTCCTTTACTAACCATGGGACCTTGTAGCACATTCGGGAATAACACACATCTGGTGTTACAAAGCAGAAATTTCATGTTGTTAGCTGGACATTTGTATCACCTTAGTCAGTCCGGCATACTGGAATTTTGTACTCCAGAGGAGGAGCAATATGAATATGTAAAAGGAGCTCATTACTGGAACCCATGTACTCATGCTTCCAAGATAGTCACTTTAAGCAACCTTAATAGGATGGGAGTACATTGGCCAAACAAGATTCAAGATGTGGAGAAATATGTTGATAATTGTAGAAAATGTCAAACATTGGAGGAATCAGATTTGATAACTTTATATTGGTTTCAAAAAAACCCTGAATGGAGTGAACATATTGTAGAGGAATTGAAGAGAAAGAGGAAAGGGAAACAGGTAATAGCTGGTGCTGACTCAAGAAACTTACAAGTGATCTCGGAAGAATATCAACTCATAGGAGAACAACTATATAAGAGAGGAATGGATGGATATCTGAGAATTTGTGTTCCTGAAGGAAAGTATTTAGAAATGTTGGAGATGGCACACTCAGGAGTGGCAGGAGGACATTTTTCAAGTGATAGAACAGCCAAGCTCATATTGTACTCTGGCTTTTGGTGGCCAACTCTATTTCTTGATGCAAGGACTTATGTAAAAAGATGTGACATCTGTCAAAGAGTGAGCCAACCAAACAAAAGAGATAATATGCCATTAATTCCTTTAATTTCAGCCAGAGCTTTTAGCAAATGGGGATTGGATTTTATTGGACCGATACATCCTCCAGCTAGACAAACCCATGCAGAATACATAATAGTAGCTACAGATTATTTGACAAAATGGGCTGAGGCCAAAGCTACTAAAAGAAATGATGCTCACACTACTGCCAGATTTTTGTATGAAAACATTATCACTAGATTTGGACTACCAATTGAACTGGTAAGTGATAGGGGAACTCATTTTTTAAATCAGATCATAGAAAACATGACCAACCACTTTTTGATCAGTCACGGAAAATCAGCCCCATATCACCCACAAGCTAATGGCTTAGCAGAAAGTACTAATAAAGTACTTTGTGCAGTATTGTCCAAACTAGTCAACACAAATAGAAATGACTGGGATTCTCAACTTAATCATGTTCTCTGGGCTTACAGAGTGGCATACAAAACTGCAATAGGAACTACCCCATTTAATTTAGTATATGGCCAAAATGCAGTTTTATCCATGGAATTTCTTATTCCAACATTAAAAGTGGGTAATCAATATAATTGGACAGGACATGAATTATCCGAGAGAGTCATAGATTTGGAAAAACTGGGAGCTTCTAGACTCCAAGCAGTGATGAGTATATACGCAGACAAGAAGAGACAGAAAGCTTATCATGATGTTCACATTAAAGACAAAGATCTACAAGAAGGAGACCTGGTCTTGGCTTACACAGTTAAGGAACATCAGAGAAAATTTCAGAAAAAAGGTCATGGGCCATACATTATACATCAGATAAGTAAAAGTGGAGCCATACAGTTAGCTAATATTGATGGAGAAATCATGCCAAATTTCATAAGTGGATGCAGAGTTAAGAGGTATGATTATCCATTAACTCCTGATGAATGGAGAAGACTGCAAAAGGCCCAAAATAGAAAAAAAGAAGAGAAGAACATCAGAAAAGAGGCTCAACAAGAAGCCAAGGAGAGAATAAGGAAATTGAAAGAAGTGTGCTTATGTGAAAATACTCTAAAACAAAAAGAACTTTTGCCTGTGATCATGATGAATTATCAAAATGGAAATATTAGGGTGTTAGTAGATTCAGGAGCTCAAGTGAATCTGATTAGCTCAGCTCTGGTAAACAAATTTAACTTAAAGAGGGCTGAAAGCAGAGTTTTGATCAAAACCCTAGAAGGAAAAATAATTCAGAGCATATCTTCACTTTCTGTTAAAGTTAAATTTAATAATGAATATATGGAAATAGATTGTGAAGAGTGGCCAGACCAATTCATGACTGAAAAGTTGATTTTGGGACAACCTTGGCTCAAACAAGGTAAAGTTGTTTTGAACTTTGAGAAAATGAAGCTTAATTTGACCATAAATGACAAAAAGTTTTTAATGTTTTTTTTGAGTAATGAAGAACAGGAGGTTTTTCTAGATGTTCTTGACCCAGATATGGAAGGGTTTACTTTCTCAATGAAGGACAGGAACATATTACCAATACCAAGTGCTCAAGCTTCATACAATCAAACCACACAAGACATCTTGGGAGTAAAAACAACTGGTGAGACAAAATAAGAAGACAGTTATGGACCCATCAACAAAACAGAACTACAAACACATGGAGAAAGGGTACGCACAGATGGTATCCACCAAAACAGGAAGAGGGAAGAAAATGGGTATGGAAACCAAAAGAGGCTACAAGAAGTTTGTCTATGAAACATGGATACTTGTATGATACAAAGACAGTGAGAGTGAAACATTGTTGGATAAAAAAATCAGAATTGAGTCAATGGAAGAGAGATCATCTACACTTAACCTATTTTCAGATCTGTGGAACAAAATACTATTTAAAGAAGAAGAGAGAAAAGGAGGGAGAATGAATGACAAAAGCAACATGTTCTTCTAAATTCTTTTTCCTTAAAAGGGAATTAGGAGGGGAAGGAAAGCAGAAAAAAATGTCATTATGACAGAAAAAATGTCATTATTATTAAAAAAAAAAAATAAAAAATAAAAAGAAAAAAAAAAGAAAGAAAGAAGAAAAAGAAAAATGTATTTCAATTTTTATCTAAAATTAAAAGCACAAAAGCAAGATATAGGGAGGGAGAAAATAACTTATTATGGAAAATCTGTATTATTTTGTTCAAAATTTTGTGACTATTTTTTTTATTTTATTTATTATTTTCAATTTTTTGAAGTCTTTACAGTAATCATCTTTTCCATCATCTTCTTTCTATTTAAGAATTGTTTTCTTTTTTTGAGCAAGGAATTGACAATTGAAGAGAGCACATTAGATATCTTGCTACACCTGTAATGCTCACTTAAAATTGAGTCTTTTGAAAAAGAAAGAATGGCTTGGAACTTGTTTTTCTTTTCTTTTGTTGTTATATCAGTGACATTCCAGGATAAGACAGTATTTTCTTGTGAATTCTTATGACTCATGTGGGTGGAGTGTTTGTTTTTTTCTTTCATATGTCATAAATACAGGATGGTGAATATGAAAGAATTACCAATTCATGACTTCAAAGCAGATTCGGTGACTTTGTCTAGAGGACACTGGTTTCTGGACGGTGATGCAGTTGAGGAACAGGTGGATCTAGAATCAGATGAAGATTCAGAAATCCCAGAAGCTGAAAAGATGATGAAAGAACTTAAAGAAATTTTGGGAATGGTAGGGCAGCATATCTTTACAGTAGGAATTGGGGGGGTACAAGTACACTATGCTGTGCCAAGAATTTTACAGGTTTTAGAGAACTCCTGTCAACATAAAGAGATGGAAAGCTGTTGGATTGCACAAAATATTGGAAGAGCCTATTTTCTTCATTGACTTTGAAAGAGTAGCACAGGTGATGGGGAGTTTGGAAGAAGTTGGGAAAGGCAATGATGCATACTTCAGATGCAAAGTAAAGGACAAAGACAATCAAGAGGTAAGGATTACTATCAAAGCAGACCATATCAAAGCTGCTTTACAGTTCTTTCCAATGGGAACCAAACTAGACCCAAGTTTTGTCAAAAAGAATAAGGGCACCTATACAGGATTTACAAAGTTCACTGATTTTAAAGGAAAGGAGAAAGAAGAGTATGCAGTAAGGATGTTTTTACAATTTTTCTGTTTTCCAAAATTACCAAGATACACAAAGCCACATAAGTCAGTGACTTTGTTGATGTTTAACAATGAAGATAGAACCAAACCATTTGGAGTAATGGATGTCTCTCCATACATCCATGAGCAGCTGAAGGAAGCAGCAAAGCATTGGGAACAGAAGAAGTTTATGAATGGAGGTCAATTCTTAACCAGGATCATCTATCATATTTTGGGAATGGAAGAACAACTTAAACTGGCTCCAGAAGCACAGTACTTCAGAAATCTAATGGCAGGAGTAAAAAGTCCTCCCAAAAGGATGCAGCCTAAAGAAACAGAGGGACACACTAATATGAGGGGAGCTAGGATGAAGAGGAAAATAATCTCTGAAGAAGTGGTTCCAGTTAAAAAGAGAAAGTTGGATCCCAGGAGAGTGGAGTTGGAACAGACTGAAGAAACAAAAGAAGAACATGTAGCAGCTCAGAAGGAGGTACAGTCTTCTAATGAACCTCATCCTCCATAGAGAAGTAAAGAACAGCTCTATACTTATCTTACCCAGGAAACAACAAAAGAGCTATGTATGAGGCACAGTATCAAAAAATGTTGGAAGATTACTCATGCAAAGCTACAGACTGGATTCAAGAAGAAGTGGAGCATTATGAAACATTACATGATGAAATGATGGCAGCTGATACAGAAGAGGTGTTTGTAAAGAAGGAAGTGGAGTTGCTAGCTTATTTTAAGGAATTACAAGGACCTCCAGAAACCAGAACCACTGTTGTGGTAAAGTAGAAGGTGCCAAGGAACCAGTTCAAAAGAAGAAATTGGTTAAGAAGGGGAAAGAAAAAGGTAATAGCTGAAACTGCAACAGTAAAGGGCACAGAAGAAGTGATCAGGAAAGAAACACAGAAGCTTGTCATAGTGGAAGAAGTATCAAAGCCTACAGAACCTGAAATAGGGGGGCCTTCACACTTTTCATCTGATTCAGATAGTGATATTGAAAGCTTCTTGTTAAAAAGTTTGAATCTTTCAATACCAAATACTCCTGATGTGGGGACACAGGCCATAGAGAAACTGAAGACACCTGAGGATTCAAGCAAGAAGTCTCAAGAAAAGAAGACACAGGAGGAAAGAGTTCAACATATGAGCTCAAAGATGAAAGAAGGCTATCTAAAGGAAAGGCAGTAATGACAGGAGAGGAAGGTCGAGTGAGAGAAGAAGTCAGTAAAAGTTGGGTACATACAGGAATGAAACCCATATGGACAAAACCTTCACATTTCAATTTGGATGAAAAACTAGAAGAATTGACAAAGGAGTTACAGAAGGGCAAGTCAATTATAGAACAGAAGGATCAAGAAATAGAGAAGATAGAAAAGGAAGAGAGTGCTTCAAAGGTTACAGGGAAGGTAATGGAGGAAGGGATCATTCAGAGTATAAAGGAGGTGTTACATGACATAAAAAAGTAGTGAGGAATTTACATCTAAGGATGATCAAGAACAGGAGAAAGAAACAGACCTTATGAACCTTGATGAACAGGAACAAGAATTTACAGATAAGGAAAGAAATGAACAAGTTGCTGGGATATCTGAAAGAGAATCAGTTTTGGTTCAGGAAAAACAGGGCGGGAAGAGGGAGCTCAGGAAAGTTCAAATGGATTTGGTTGAAAAAGACTTAAACAAAAGTCAGGAAACCCTGATACAAGAACAGGAGATACAAACTAAGGGAGACCAGCTCTTGACAGAGAAGCAAAAAATGTTGGAAGAAAAGAAGTCACTAGAGGAGAAGAGGACTTCAGATTTCTCAGAACAAAAGATTGCAAATGTCAAAGTAGTAGATTTTAAAGAAATTGATACCAATCAGGAGACAAAGAATGGATGACCAATAGTTATGAAGAACAAGGCATTCAGGATATAGATGATGAAAAAGCAGTAGAAGGAGATGATGTGGGTAAAGAAGACAGCAAATTGAGGTTAGACAGGCAGGATTAGAAGTAGGGCTGGACAGAATACCCAAAAAATATAAGAGCAGCTTGTCAAATAATCATGAGCAACATTGAACAGTTCAGACCATCTAGCAAAAATATGATCATATCAGGAATGGTGGCTGAATCAGAATTTGAAAAAGGAAGTTTAATTATCAAAGATCACAAGAAGGAGAAAGAGCAGATTTCAGAGCAATTAAGGATGATGAGGGAAAAGAATGAAGAATATATCAATAGAATCATTGCTTTGGAAGAAGCTGAAGTTCAGAAGCAGAACAGAATTCAATATTTGGAGGAAAAGAGTGAAAAGTTATCAGAGCAAAATGTTAAATTGGAAAGAGAAGTAAACGTCATAGGAGGAAGGTACAGAACCTTGCAAACGTCATATCAGATTCTGACCAAAGCACATGAGGAGATTAATAAAGTGTTGTTAGAAGAAAGTCAACTAGAAGATGGAGGTAAACATGCTCAATTGACAGAGGAAGAAAAAGAGGAGTTGCATAAGAGATTCAAAGACTTCAACTAGAATTAAAAGAAGCCAAAGAAATGGAGAAACAAGCAAATACTCATGCTGCCACATCTATGAGAGGGTATCATCAGTTACATCTAGAGGTGGAAAAGGAAAGAAGTGAATGGCAGACAAAAACGGAGAAAGAAAGAGATGAGTGGAGGAAGGAAAAGGAGTTGTGGGTAGCTCAGAATCAAAGTTTAATGATGACTATAGAGGAACTACAGAAACAGCTGGAGAAAACCAAAAGTCCCAAGAAGGAATTCAGGATCAAGTACAGGCAGAAGATACAGAAAGAGGAGAATATGAAACAGGGGATTTTAATAAAGAACAAGGTTACAATGAATCAGCATCCAAAGAACCAGAGGAAGAGTATTCTGAAGAACATGTCCAGAAGCTATTGACTAATAGAGAGTCAAGAATGGAGTTTATTAGAAAAATGCATAATGAGTATGAAGATCAGATAGTTACCTTTGCTCTGAATAAAGGCGTCAATCCAGATCAGCATCATTGGGCAGCAGACGGATTAGGGATACCATTTTGCATGATCTTGGAAAGTATAAAGAATTATCAGTTGGCCAGAGTGGGGTTATCTTCAAACAAATATCTTGAGTATGAAGAAGATATTAATGTCACTAAGGAGTTATTTGAAAGAGCAAATCCCAAATGGAGGAATAAATGGTTGGGATGCCAATAAGGAATGTAGGAAAATTTGGAAAGTGGCACCTCTACATTTAAAGATAAATCCAGCTTATTGCCCAGTTGCCAGAAGAAGAGAGTGGACTGTTTTTTGGGAGAGAAGAAAAGAAGGTCAGATACCAGCCAAATGGTTGAACTTCCCTAAGATAGCAGGTCCAAAGGCAGGAACTTGGCCTACAAAGAGTTATATGGTGAACACTACAGAGTCAGTTATAGCTATGTATAAAGATGTTAATGATCCTGCTTGTATTCTACTTATCAGAATAATGAGATTAATTTTGGCCTGTATAGAAACATACACTGACACAGATATCAGAACATTAAACTATATTGGTTTTCAATTCTCCCACAGATGCTTTACTATTTGATTTGAGCGAGACTCCTGATAGAATCTGTTTAATGGCATATTACAGCAGAGTGATATTTTTGGGCAGTCATTACTTACAGATTTTTGAGGATGCTTTTGATTATGGATTTTTTGAGAGGGAGTCAGAAATCTTTGGAAACCTATCAGTCATCACCAAGTCCAGACTCACAGCCTATGAAGCCGCTTACACAGAATACTTGAAGAAGGATGTCATAGATAAGCCTGAAGCTGCAGTACAATGGAGGAAAGCCTTGTTTGAAATGGTCAATAACTTGAATGTCACAGAAAGGAAGAGCCATGATTTGGTGTCACAGTGTACCAAAGGAAGAAGAAATAAAGTTGAGCTCACATGAGGAAGTCTTTTGTCAGGAGCCAAAAGCTCTAGGAGGGGAAGAATGTTGGAAGGAGTATTTTTGGAAAGTATTTTGATGTAGAAAATTAGTAAAAAGCCAAAAAACTTGTAAAATATTTATGCAATGATTGTAAAAATAAGGAAGAGTCTTCCTTATGTAGTCAAGGACCTCATGTAATTTTTGTAGAATTTTTAGAAACTCTTAGATAGCATATTTTTAGAAAATTAGAGAAAAAGACCTAATTTCAAGTGTGAAAAGGGACACTTGAAAATGTATATAAGTCAATTCTCTCTATTTTGGAGAGGTTGGTTAGTCATTTGTACAAGCTATCAATAGAGAAGAGAGAGTTTCTGCAAAAATCGTGTTTTCTCCTGTTGAGTGTATTTTCTTTGATGTGAGAGCTTGTTTCTTGCTTAATCATGGAGATTTGTGAGTTACATTTGTGTATTACTGAGTGAGTTGTATGAAGGAAGAGGTTACTGATGTAATGAGTGTGAAAGGACAGAAGAAAGTTCCAAAATTGTGAAAATCGTCTGAATGCACAGAATCGCGATTGTCTCGTCTCTGGGATACAGGTGATATTTTTCAATTTTGAGTTCATATTTGTATTCTGCTGATAAAATAGCATGGTTTTGACACAAAGATCATAGAAAATGATGGAGATTTGCTTTAGATATGGTAAACCCTAGATTTTCTCTTCATCTTCAATTTTTCTCAGCAATCCAGCCATTAATCTCTTATTTCCTTGAATCTATTATCTTGAAGGGGCTGTGGTCTTATGGATATTCCTAGGATTGACAAAATAAATGATTTGTTGATTCTTTGTACTTCATGATTGGAGAGGACAACTTGGAGTCCAAAACAAAACAATATGCTAAAAGAGAAGTGTAGCGGACTACACATACATGATGTGAGCTCAATTTACGCTCAATGATGTAGCTCAAAGTCTCTCAAATAGCTCTCTTACCCCATGACTACAAGTATGTGTATTTATGCACGTGAAGAGTTTGATTTTGAATTTTCCCTCACCTAAAAGTGATCCTACACTT
>MU263337.1:0-45138 GCA_020310875.1 Ceratopteris richardii
GATCACATGCAAGCAAACATAGACAAGTCAGTGTCAGAAATGACATCTTGGACATTCCTTACCATGCCATCACACATAAAATGGTTCCATGTAGTGACACTAGCTTTATGGCACTTGTGCTCCTTGATAGCCAGACTTTTTTTGTTGTAGAAGGCTAACCAGCGAATCCAGGGAGATTCCTGCATATAGAAATGAAGAGAATAAAACAAATCTTTAGGGGCGTTAAAGGATTGCTTAGCTTTGAACCAAGGCTGCCACATTCTGCACACCAAAGGGCTACCATAAGGGGTGATAGAATGAGGAGATATTAAAATGTCCCATAAATTGATGTTTTTCCAAGCTCTGTAATCAGAGAGACAGAATCTAGTTGTATTCCTTTTAAGGAGACAAGCCCACACATCATTACAATTAATACATCTCAAAATCCATTTAGCAGCAAGGTTATCAGCCATCTTAACTGGATTTAATATACCCAAACCTCCTTGATACTTAGGTAAGCAACAGATTTTCTAGGCCACCTTAGGGATTTTCTTTTGGTCTGACTTACTCCCCCATAAAAAGTTCCTAGCCAAACAAATAACCTGCTCAATTTGTTTGCTAGAACGAGACCAAGAAGCCAAGAAATACACAAGTTTAGGGAGGATGTAATGGTTAAGAACAAAAGTTCTATGGGGGAGGGAACTGTTAGCATCATACCAGAAAAGCAGGTGCTTTTTAAACCTTTCAACCACCCATTCCCACCTTTGAGCAAAAGGAATCTGGAAACCCATGGGAATTCCCAACAATCTAAAAATCTCCCCATCTTTAATGATATTGCAGCTAAGTCTACCAACACAATCAGGTAAAACATCATTAGAAGCTTTAAAACCAGTTTTAGTGTGATTAACTTTGAAGCCACTAGCAAGGAAGAAGGTCTCCAAACATTCCAAAAATTTATTCACAGAGAGGTCATCTGCATTAAGAACAACATTAGTATCATTTGCAAACATTTGTAACCCAAGAGGGGAAGGGGAGTTATGCACATTAATACCTCTTATCAAACCACTGTTCATAGCATCTTTCACAAGCCAGCCCAAAGCATCACTAGCAATGGCAAATAGAAGAGGAGCAAGAGGGCAACCTTGTCTAATGGATCTGCTGAGTTTAAAGGGGTCAAAAATATGCCCATTGATGGCAACCCTAGAAAAGCATTGCCAAAAAGAGTACTAACACTTTTGATTAATCTTTTACCTGCACCCGTATCTTGAAGAGATTAGAGAGTAAAGTCCCTTTCAATCCTCTCATAAGCCTTGTCAAAGTCAATCTTAAAAAAATAAAAGTTTTGGTCCATCTCCTTGGCATTGTCCATACCTTCCCAAAGAGAAATAATAGCATCAAGAATGTATCTACCTTTGATGAAGGCCTTTTACTCAGGGAGGATAAAGACTTTCATCATGGGACTGAGTCTTGTGGCAATGGTAGAAGCTATGATCTTGTAAATGGTGTTAAGACAAGTGATAGGTCTCCAATTATTAAGGTCATCTTTACTACCCCTTTTGTGAATAAGTCTAATAACCCCAGTGTTAATGTGACAAGGGAGAAATCCCTTTCTAGAAGCCCCTTGCCACACAAAGACAATATAAGGAGTGAGGAAATCACATGGCATCATGAAGAATTCATTAGGAAGACCATCAAAACCTGGAGGCTTACAGGGTTTCAGCTAAAACTTATTATATTTTCATCCTCTCTCCCGCCCATTTCTAAATATCAAGCTCTTATCATACGTTTATATTTTTCAACTAAAAGTGCTTGAAAAATCCCTTTGTTTCATCATAAAAACTATGCTTCACAACGGTTAATGCTTTTGTATGTCTCATCACTACCATCTCTTAATACATATGCCTTCAATCCCTTGTAAGAGTACTACTTTGT
This sequence comes from Ceratopteris richardii, assembly GCA_020310875.1. NCBI lineage: Eukaryota > Viridiplantae > Streptophyta > Polypodiopsida > Polypodiales > Pteridaceae > Ceratopteris > Ceratopteris richardii. Next base: position 1,912 of record MU263337.1, read on the forward strand.
ATGTGTGAAATAAAAGATTTTTTAGGACCTCAACTTTTTGCAAGTCTACATTGTGCTTCTCCTTATGTATGGGTCACTCCTTATGCAGAGGTTAGATCAAGAAAGCCAACTGGAGTGCTTATCCTTCGCATACTTATCATTTGGATATATAATTGAGCTGCCTCTGAGAGCATCTTTTACAAACATGTACACAATGAAACTACCTCTTGATGGCTGGAAGCTGACAGAAAGAAGACATCTTCACCTCATACAAGGAATAAAAAAAAAGCTAGAGAGCAAATGAAGTCTACAATCTTTGTAGCTTGTTTACATGTAGAAATGAACACCTCAATACTATCTATTCGAAGAGGTACATTCCCCTTCCCTTAGCCTTACCCGTTTGCTTTCCTCATCTTTCTGGTTTCTATCAATTTGTGCAGACTTGAGCTCAAACTAGTATAGATCACGAAACTAGAAGCACTGAACATGGCGCTAATGGAAAAACAAACAATGCATTGAACGGGCTCTTTCTATACCAAAAAAATGATGCAAAAACTTCTATTGTCCTAAGTATCACATATTTGAGCCTTCTAACTTAATTAATAGCCATGTCAATAGCAAACATAGCTATGAGAGGCTCATCCTTTGCAAATCTTACCTACTTGAAGGCATGGAGTGAGTTGTCAAAGTGTATAGGTAATGTAGAAGCTCGCCTCTACATGATCAATGGCCCATGTACTTGAGTTCATTCTCGAAAGAGATTCCCTCTACAATGCAAGACATTGCTGCAACAGCTCTATAAGTGGTGATAGCATCAATGAACCCTTTTTTTCATGAAAAATGGGCACCTCATTTGAGTGTCGCATGAAATCTAGACAAATTACAATGCGTGGATTAGAGTGAGTTTCCTTCACTTATGTGATTGCCTAAGCAATGATGTTATTTTATGAATCTCCACTAAGCACTTTATGTGGAGTCCACAATGTGTGGAAAGTAGCAGGAAGCAGCCATCATCGAAGACTCAATAGAGAAAGCAATGAATTTCAGGAGTTGTAATATTGGAGGTATATAGATCAAATGGAGGAGAAGTCAGACAACAACATCTTGAAAGAGAAGGAGGGAGGCCAAATTATTTTTTCCTTCTTCTTGTTACTCTAAAATTTGATTTAAGGTTTATGATTTTTTTCACACTATATGTATGCATGAACATAGCCTACCAATAAGACATGCCTTGCTAGCAAAGGACAGTGCTCTGTAAAAGACTAAGAGCTTTCATACAATCTTTATACGCAGATTGTATCTCATAATTTCTATATCTAAAATGTGTATCTCATGAAGCATAAAAGCATTATCATAAACTCTCTCATGCAACATATGACATGGAAGTCAAGAAAGAAGAATACCGCTACCACAAGAACTAAGAGAATGTTGTAAAACTAAGAGAATGTTGTAAAAAGAAAAGGGTTTCATCAACAACAAGAAACAAGGAAGAGGAATCAATCAAATATCCCATCAATGGATAGAAAGAAGACACATCACTAGAAAGGAAAGGGCAATACAAGCACTACCTATCCCATGATTGTGAACTCTTCTATATGTTTAGCAAATCCCATATGACTTTTGATCCCCACAAAAACAATTGGATGTCAAATAGACAGTATACATATAGGGATCCCATGTGTCCCTAGATCCCAAGGATGCCATATTTCCCATCACCATGGATCCCATATGTCCTAGATTCTTGAGTGTATGACCATATGCTTTGTTGAGATCTCCATGCTCTATCTTTTGTATTTCATAAGCATCCACTTATCCCACATGCAAGAAACTCTCCCAAGCTCTCATGCACTTTCATGCAAGCTCCATTTTTTCCACAAAGGATGCACTCTTCCCTCTACTCCATATAAGGAGGGACTATCTTTACCTCTCCTCATTCATTCAACTAGCCGTATGAGGCTCTCTCCTTGATGTGCAAGCTCAAGCTTCATACGTAAGTCCTATTTCATAATTTAGTTCATCTCTATTTTCTTTTTTTCATCATGTTGTTCTTAGTGTATTTTATTCCTCATAGATTGTTTTTGGTTTGTGTATATCTAGAACCATGTTTCTCAATATGATATCAGAGCATAGGTAAACTTTGATAGCATTGTCTTTTGCAGTTTTTCTTTTACTATTCATCAACTAGCACGTATTTCATTTATAATCCTTTCTTCCCTCCCATATCACAATGCCTTTTAAGAATTATTTACATTTTATTACATGATTAGCACAAGTTTTTCGTCTTATTAGGATAACTAATTCTTATTATCTTTTTCATCCCCCCTCCCTCCCATTCCTCACAATCAAGCTCTTACCATACGTTTATATTTTTTTCCAATAAACATGCCCGTGGAAAGACCTTTTGTTCATCATAATCACTATGCTCCACAACGGTTAATGCTTTTGTATGTCTCATCACTACCATCTCTATAATACATACGCATTCAATATCTTGTAAGAGTACTACTTTCTATGTGTGAAATACAAGACTTTTTTATCACCTCAACTTTTTGCAAGTATACATTGTGCTTTTGCTTATGTATGCGTCATTGCTTATGCAAGGTCAAATCAAGAAAGATAACTAGAGTGCTTATCTTTCGCATACTTATCATTTGGATATATAATCAAACTACCTCTCAGAACACCTTTAACAACCATGTACGCAATCAAACTACCTCTTGAGGGCTAAGCTAACGGAAAGAAGACATATTCACCTCATACAAGAGAAAAAAAAATCTATAGAGAAAATCAAGTCTAAAATCTTTGTAGGTTGTTTACATGTAGAAAGGAATGCCTCAACACTATCGTTTCGAAGAGATACATTCCCCTTCGCTTAGCTTGACCCGTTCGCTTTCCTCATCTTGCTGTTTTCTATGACTTTGTGTAGAGTTGAGCTTGAACTAGTACAGATCATGAAAATAGAAGCACTGAACATGGCGCTAAAGGGAAATAAACAAGGCATTGAACGGGTTCTCTTTGTATCAAAAGTGTTGGAACATAAAGCTTATACTATGCTTGAGGTGGATTTGATCTACATCAAAAACTATCGCTTGGATTACAGCAAAAGAATATCCTTTGGAGAGTTCTTTTACCTATGCTCATTTATTGTAATTTTTTAAAGGTTTTTGATGGTTCATTTTCCATTGTAAAAAGCCTTGAGCTTTACACCTGTAAAAGTATAAAGAGAGAGCCCAAATTCCACGAATTTGTGGTGGTTGAGTTTCATTCAATCAAGCAATCAATCTACGAAAGTGAATTGATTCCCTCCAACAAGCATTCCCACCATTTGAATTCCAGATCCACTTTTAGAACTCGTGGAGCTCTTCTAGGGTCTATATAAAGACTTGAAATCACCTGTACAATACATGGAAGAAATATACATACACTTGTGACCATCATTATCTTGGTCCTTCAATTTTTTGCGTCATCTTCTTCGCCAACAATAATCTTGCAGAGGCTTCTCCTCTCTCTCCAAAGCACCAAATTTGATAAGACATGGCTTATTGTAAAGGTATTAGTGTCTAGCTTATTCCTTCAAAGTTTAAATAATTTTGTGCAGTAGATTGTGAGAAATCTCAATTTTTCGGTTCGGGGTCAATCCTTGTGTATTCCTAAATAATACGACGGTACCATCGTTGAGTGTCTGATTCATTCCTATATGATATTTTGCTTATATCCTTATACTTTTGTGCATTATATACACTCCAACCCTATGAGCATCACTCCCATAAAGGATTTTTTCTAATTGTAATCATAGTGGTCACTATGGGCTTTTGAAGTTCATTGTCTCTTCCATGGGTAGTAAGTTTTTTGAGCTAGTCGACACGCAAACATTTGAGTCTCCATAAGTTCAAGGGCTGGTCTTGAGCCCGTTGGTTGGACCAAACTTTGTTGCTTCAAATGCACTTTTCTACCTCATACAAACTTCTCCAAGTTTCTTTTAGTGGTATCAAAGCTAGATCAAGATGGGTGATGGCTTTCCCTCAATGATCGAGAAGCTTGGTCAACACAACAACATGGCTTGGCAAATCAGAATGGATGCCTATTTGCAAGGTAGAAATCTTAATGGAATTGTAGCAGGTGATGAAGCTATGCCTATTCCAAGATCGAAAGGAGGACCTACACAAGAGGAGACAGATAAGATCACACTTTGGTGCGCAAGGGATGCTCAAGCAAGGTCGTTCATACTAAACTCTATCTCTAACTTTTTATTACCACATATTAGAGGATGCAAGACATCTCAAGAGAGTTGGGATGGCCCTCGAGCCTTTCTTTTCTGCTAGTAGCAAAGCAAGAAGGAATCATCTCTGGAAGGAGCTCAAACAAATGAAGAAAAAACCTAAGCAAACCATCACGGAGTTTTTTTACCAAGGACAAGGAGGTTGGAGATCAGTTATCATCCATTGGAGAGCTGATTGAAGAAGAGGCTATCATGAGGCAAATTCTCATGGGATTCAAAGTGATAAGAAATGGAAATCCTCCATGATGGCTTATGATCTCATCATAGATGTGCAAACTCCAGACCTCAACATCTTTCTTGGACAACTCTTCAATCAGGAAGCCAACAATAGCATAAAGAAAGGTAACTCCTATCATGGTTATTCAACTAGTACTCTATATGTAGATAAGAAGGATAAAAAGCAGAAAGGCAAGAAGAAGGAAGAAGATGAAGAAGAGACTTCCCAAGCCAACTTCACAAGCAAGAACAAGTGGAAAGGGAAGAAGAAAGGACCAAAGCAAGACAAAGCCAAAGGTGAGAAGTGGATATGGCAGCAATAGAGACAGAGGTGGACACAACTTGAAGAATAACAATAGAGGCTATAATAGAAGGAACTACAACAATTATTCAGAAGATCAACCACATGAAGACTCATTGCTTGTCATGAATGTAAGGCACAAAGAAGGTAAAGAAGATGATCATTTGTTCTACATAGATTTAGGATAAACGAATCATGTTGCAGGAAGCATTGCTCTTCTATCTAATTTGGAAAGTCGAAAGCATAGACATGAAGTGCAAACAGGGGATGAGATTGTAATTTCGAAGCTTCCGATGGTAGGACAAACATTATGACTAAGGTTCTCTATGTACCCAGTATCACTAAAAACCTAATAAGTGTAGGAAAAATAGTTAAAAAAGGCTTGCAAGTTAGGTTCACTCAACATGGATCTTTTGTGGAAGATCCATGTGAAGGCTTCAAGAAGAAAACTAGAGGTGAGAAGCATGGTAGGCTCTTTACTTTTGAAGCAGGAGAAACCAAGAACATAGCTCTATTCAACTTTGGGTCTCAAACCATAAGTGAGCTTGAAATGTGGCATAAGAGACTTGCTCATGTGAATGAAAGAACCTTGAAGGATATATGTAGGGATCAAAGTGTTCTAGGACTGTGGAACATATCAAGAAAACACATGATCAATAGGTGTGATGCATGTGAGATTGGGAAGGCAAAAAGAAAACCATTCAACCACAAAGGCCACATCCACAACAACTTATTGGACTTAGTACATATAGATGTATGGGGACCAAGTCAAGAACCTTCATTGGCAAGATCAAGGTATTATGTCTCATTAGTGACGACCATAGTAGATGGACTGTTCTATAATTTATCAAGAGTAAGAATTAAGTGTTTGATTGCTTCAAAAATTATCTCGCACATGTGGAGAATCATATAGGTAGATCACTCAAGAAGCTCATATTTGATGGAGGGGGAGAATATTTCTCCAAAGATTTTGATGAGTTCTTGCAGGATAAAGGTATCAAAGGGGATGTGAATATCAGGTACTCTCCTCAACTAAATGGAATTGCAGAGAGGAGAAACAGGACTTTGGTGGATCAACCCGAACAATGCTTGAAGAGCAGAAGTTTCCACATTATCTATGGGCAGAATCTATTTCAACTACTGTGTACCTTGTCAATAGACTACCATTCAAATCACTTCAAGTTATGACTCCTTATGAATGAAGCATGTCATGGAAGAAAACCTAGTCTTGGACATTGCAAGGTTTTTGGTTGTTTAGCTTATGTTCATGTACCATCACAAATAAGAGGTAAGCTAGATGTAAGGGCAACAAAGTCAATGTTTATTGGATATGATTCAACTGAGATGGATTACAGGTTCTATAATACTTGGACCAAGCAATTCACTACAAGTAGAGATGTTGTGTTTGAAGAACACAGGTCTAGGTATGATGAAGACAAAACAAAAGGTAACTCTACCCTATGATTTTGATTCTGATTCTCATCAATTAGGAGGCAATCATGATAAACATGTCCAGGATCCAAGAAGTGATATAGACAATGACCAAGATGAAAGGGAGAGGGATTACGAGCTATGAAAGTTGAGGCAAAGAAAAGATGCAAGAGGTTGGAGAATGCTCCAAACAGGCACCTAAAAGATCGGCAAGAGAGAAGAAACAACTAGAAAGGTACGAATATGATTCCACATTTGTTACGAAGCATTCAATCTACTTAGCAAAAGACTCTATTTTAGAGGAAGCCTTAACCTATGAAGAGGCAAAGGGAAACCCTGATGGGAAAAGGCCATGAAAGAAGAAATAAATGCATTGAAGGAGATGGACATTTGGGATTTGGTTCCAATGTCATCGAATCAAAAGGTAATTGGTTGCAGATGGGTGTATAAAGTTAAAAGAAATTGAAATGGATCACTTTGCGAGTACGAGGTAAGATTAGTTGCCAAAGGATGCTCACAAACTCATGGTATAGACTATGAGGAAACATGCTCACCAGTTGCAAAGATGACTACAATCAGGACATTGATAAGTGTAGTTGCTTGAAGGAATTGGAGACTCCTCCAACTTGATGTGAAAAATACATTCTTAAATGGTTGGATAAGTGAAGAGGTATACATGTCACAACCACCAGGTTTTGAAAACCATAATCATCCATCTTATGTTTGTAGACTTAAGAAAGCATTGTATGGATTGAAACAAGCTCCTAGAGCTTGGAATTACAGGTTGCTTACATATCTTCAAGATCAAGGGTTCAAACCTAGCAGCTCAGATCCTTCTCTATTCATCAAAAGGGATCACAATGAGGGTATCTATCTATGTCTATATGCAGATGATAGTATTGTGACAGATGATCATCTAAATGTCATTCAAAGGATAAAGAGACACATGCAAGAGAAGTTCAAAATCAATGAGCTAGTTGAGCTCACATATTTCCTAGGTATGCACATGATATACATAGATGAAGGAATGTATTTGACTCAGAGAAGATACATTCAGGATCTACTTCTCAAGCTCAAAATGGAGAACACTAAACCTACACGTACACCTTTGGAGATGAATCATAAAATTAGTGTTCATGAAGATGAGAAAATTAAAGACATTTAAGAGTATCAAAGCTTGGTAGGTAGTTTGATATATGCTACTCATACAAGGGTAGATGTCTCATATAGTGTAGAAGTGATTAGTCGATTCATGCACTCACGGACAAGACCACGCATGGATGCGGCTAAAAGAGTACTTAAGTATCTCAAAGGTACAATCAATGAAGGTATATTCTATCCTTACTCTTCAGATTTGGATATCAAGATCTATTCAGATGCAAATTGGGCAGGAGCTAAGGATGATAAAAGAAGTACTTCTGGTTACTTAGCATTTGCAAGTTCAAAGCTAGTGTCATGGAGTTCCAAGAAGCAACCTACAATTGATTTATCCTCAACTAAAGAAGAGTACAAAGGTTTGACCATAGAACCTCAAGAAGCAATATGGTTAAAAGCATTGCATACAAATTTGGGACTTGTAAGTTCCAAACCTCACATATTTGGAGATAATATAAGTTCCATGCATCTAGCAGCAAACCCTATTTTCCATGCAAGAAGCAAACACATAGAGTTTCATTACCACTTCATCAGAGAGAAGCTCATGGCAAAGGAGATTAACATTTCATTTGTTCCTAGTGAAAAGCAAGTAGCAGATATGATGACAAAGGCACTTGATGGAATAAAGCTTTGTAGATTCAAAGTTATGGCAGGTATTCAAGCTATCAAAGAATGAAGAAGCAAGTACCCTTTAGCTTGAGGGGGAGCTATTGGAACATCAAGCTTACACTATGCTTGAGGTGGATTAGATCTACATCAAAATCTATCACTTGGATTACGACAAAAGAATATCCGTTGGAAAGTTCTCTTACCTATGCTCATCTATTATATCTTTTTGAGAGGTTTTTGATGGTTCATTTACCGTTGTAAAAGCCTTGAGCTTTAAACGTGTAAAAGTATAAAGAGATAGTCCAAATTCCACGAATTTTTGGTGGTTGAGTTTCATTCAATCAATCAATCAATTACCTAAAAGTAGATCAAACTAGATTGTCACTTTTCCTAGATTGTAGGAAAGTGAATTGATTCCCTGCAAAAACCATTCCCACCTTCATTTGAATTCAAACTCCACTTTTTGAACTCTTGGAGCATTCCTAGAGTCTATATAGAGACTTGAAATAACTTGTACACTACATGGAAGCAATATCCATACACTTGTGACCATCATTGTCTTGGTCATTCAATTTCTGCATCATCTTCTTTGCCAATAGTAATTTTGCTGAGGTTGCTATTCTCTCTCTCTCAAGAGCTCCAAATTCGATGAAAGATGGCTCATTGGAAAGGGATTAGTGTCTAGTTTATGTCTCTAGATTTTGCAAAGCATTTGGTTCTGTAGATTAGGAAAAATCTCAGTTTTTATGTCTCAGGGTCAATCTCTACGTATTCCGAAAAAATAGGAGGTACCACCGTTGAGTGTCTGATTCATTCCTATAGAATATTTTTCTTATTCCTTATATTTTTGTGCATTATATAGACTAAACCTATGTGTATCACTCCCATAGAGTATTTTTTCTAATTGTAATCACGCTCGTTGCTATGGGCATTTGAAGTTCATTATCTCTTCCATAGATAGTAAGTTTTTGAGCTAGTCGACATGTGAACCTATCTGTTTTGTATCGACTCCTTCTCGTTGATGCTCCAAATTACATAGTGCATTTCTTTGCACTTATAGCATGCCTATAAGGTCTATTTGAGTCTCCTTAAGCACAAGGGCTAGTCTTGTGTCGATTGGTTGGACCAACTGCGTCGGTTTGAAACGCACTTTTCTACCTCCTACAAACTTCTCCAAGTTCTTTTCAGGATGAAATGATGCAAAAGCTTATATCGCACTAAGTATCACAGGTTACGACCTTCTTACTTAACGAACAACCATGAAAATAGCAAAGATAGCTGTGAGAGGCTCATCCTTCGCAAATCATACTTGCTTGAAGGCACAGAGTGAGCTATCAAAGTGTATCGGTAATGTATCAGCTCGTGTCTCTGTGATGAATGGCCCAATCCCTCTACAATGCAAGGTATTGTTGCAACAGCTCTATAAGTGGCGATAGCATTAGTGAACCCTTTTCTATCATGAAAAAATGGTGCCTGATTCCAATGTCGCGTGAAAGCCAGATCAATTACAATGCGTGGATTAGATTCAAGTTTCGTTTACTTATGTGAGTTCCTAAGCTATGATCTTAATGTATGAATTCCACAAAAGTACTTCTTTATGTGGAGTTCACAATATGTAGACACTAGAGAGGAGATATCCATCATCACCAAGTCTAACTATACCAAGAGACTTTGCTACATAAGTGGGAACCATTCTCAATGTGGTGGCACATGGAAAGAAGCACTAGAATCTAGAATTCATGTGAGGGAAAGAGAATCAACCATAAAGCCCCTCTCGGCAATGTAATATCAAGTGTTAACACATCAACATCATAAAAAATAACATCACTTTGTTTTATGTTCACAATTGAAGTGATTGGCACAAGTAACTTTTGGACATGCACATCAACGTGGTGTCCTTCACCTTTAGCATTCTTTATGGTAAAAAATCTCTCTTCTTATGTCCTTTCTTATGATAATAATGTCACACAATATCCCTCTTCCTTGATTTACGCCTACTCTTATTCGATTGATCATTTCATTTCCTGTGTTTTCTCTCCTACCATGTTTTGCATTCTTTCCATGGTAAGAATCACAAACACTATATGCATCTCCACTCTAAGCTCCAACCATAGAATTTCTATGGATCTCTTCACTCAAGAGTGCTCCACATATGTCATCATAAACTATTTTACCACCAAGCGCACTGTTTTTTATAGCTATGTAAAACATATCCCCAATGATGGCAAGGTGCATAGAAAAAATATTTCTTTCATTTCTTTATAAATATCCAAATTTTGAGCCTATAACTAAGAAAATGTAGCGTCCAACTCATTTAGATGTGCAACAATGATATTTGTGTCTTTCATTCATAGTTCATAGAACTTCTCATCAGATATACCTTATTTGATGTTATTTCTTTTACTTCTTATAAAGATCTTTGCTAATACTGTAAATTAAACATTATCTGCATGGTGAAATAGAATGTAGAGTGTGTCGTTTCATCCTACCCATCCCGATCATCATCCATATGAACAATTTTCTTCGAGATTCCATTTATTAGCTTCCATTGCATCCTTTGAATCAACATATCTCTTAATTTGATTCTTCCATAGAGCAAAGTTTGTGCCATCAAATTTGCACATCTCAAAACGGTATTTGCCTTGCAAGTTCTAGCCCCTCTTAGGAATAGTGGCACTAGATCCTAGTCCACCAGATGTGCCTCTGATCCCTTATGCCATGATGATAGAGAACTAAGTAGATGATAATGGAGCTAGAATAGTCCAAACACCACTATGACGCAAAAAGTGACCAAGTGTAAAATTCTACAAAAAATTCAATAGAGTCTCCTAGAAAATCAACCAATGAACAAAAAAAAACAACCAAAGAGATTATGTGAGAATGTATGCATTCACATCAATAAGTGTCTCAAGGAGTAAAGTCAACCACTATATAGCTTAAAATTTCAAATCTTGAAAACTTCTACCAAAGTATCCATCATAAGATGAGCATATGAACAATGTAGAAAACTCATAAAAGTATGACTATTGACATGTAGACTTGCGTACTGAATCACTAACTCCATTGCATATAGCCACTTAATCAAAACAAGCTAATTAGGCTTATTAAGTTCCTATGACCTAGTAGCATACATCTCCTATGGCAAGGCTGGCTAAGTCCTCTACTTGCATCACCAAAACTACCCCAAGATATGAAGGTCTCCTAGTTAAGAAATCCTCATGAACACTCTCTTTATCAACATCAAAGGCGTCATCCAAAAAGGTAACTAATATAACAATGATCATATGGGCGTACATAAGAAATATTCACATAAGCATACATAGTGTGTATGTGCTCACCATGTGCAAGAAAAGGGAACAAAAAGGGATTTAGAGCTAAAACACTAGCCAACAAAACTTGCAAGTGTCTATCAACTCTATTTTTCAAACCTAGAAAACTAGCATAAACATGTGGTAGTTGCTCCCACCACAATTGAAAGCCTTCCAAAAACCTATAAAAAGACTCAAAAGCTGAAAGTTCGCACATAAATTTGAATATACGATTCCAAGAAGACACAATCTCAAGTGTCTGTAGGGTCAAGATTGATCGTGGGATCAATCTTTCCATCTATGTAGTCGAAACTATCCCAAAACTATAAAATTATTTTCTCGTTTTCCCCAATTTTGGACCCCAAAAACTCTGTGAAAATCCAAAAAGAGGGCCCAAGAAGACACTTTGAAGGCTCCAAAATAATTTCAACCTTAATTATTTTGAATCATACAATGATAAAGTAAGTAGGGCTTATTGGTAGGGAAACCTGAGAGTTAAGCAAGCCTTAGGGGAAACGCTACTTGAATGGGTGACGTCCCGAGAAGTACTAGTACTTTGTTTTCCTTGATCTTTGTCCTCACTCATGCACAATCAATGGTGCCAATTCAAAGAACTTGGAGAAGCTTGTAGGAGGTAGAAAAGTGAGTCTCAAAGCAATGAAGTTTGGTCCAACCAACTAACACAAGACTAGCCCTTGAGCTTATGGAGACTCAAATAGAGCTTATAGGCATGCGATACGTGAAATAAAATGCACTATGTACTTTGGAGAATCAAGGAGAAAGATTCAATACAAAATAGATAGGTTTGCCCATTCACTAGCTCAAAGAACGTATTATCTTTGGATGAGACAATCAGCTTCAAATGCTCATAGCAACTAGCATGATTAAAATTAGAAAAAATCCTTTCGGAGGATTGATATTGTTAGTTTATTAGAGTTGCTCATAATTTCTCTTGAGCATAGACACTTCTATAGTACTAAAAAATAACCTTTTTTGTATAAAGAGATGTGCTATATGAACACTCTCCTAAGCACTGTCTAATATACCCATTATACTATAGTGTGGGAGGCCTTTAAATAATCCACCTTTTTGCAAATGAAAGGAATTTCCCACGTAGAAATCCCACGCATCCACATTTTGGGATTTGATAGTTAGAAAGAATATCTTGCAAGATAACAAAGAGATATGTTAGTTAGGCATGTGCTCCTTTTTGACTAGTCAAAAGGAGCACATGGGGAATTATCCTGAGCCTCTCACACTATAGTATAAGGGGTATATTAGAGAGTGCTTAGGAGAGTGTTCATATGGCACACCTCCTTTATACAAAAAAGGTTATTTTTTAGTACTATAGAAGTGTCTATGCTCAAGAGAAATTATGAGCAACTCCAATAAACTAACAGATACACATAAGGTTGATTATATAAAATGCATAAGAGTACAAGAAATAAGCAAAATATGCTTTTGGAATGAATCAGACACTCAATATTAATGATACCTCCTATTTTTTAGGAATGTGTAGAGATAGATCCCTAGGCAGAAAAAGTGAGATTTCTCTCAATCTACAAAACCAAATGCTTTGGAAATTTATACGCATAAAACTAGGCACTAATAGATTTCCAGTGAGTGTCAATGCACCCAATTTAGAGCTCTCTAGAGAGAGCAGCAACCTCTACAAGCTTATTATTGTTGAAGAAAATGATGCAGAAGAATTAAGGAGCAAGACAATGGCCTGAAGTGTATGTATATTTCTTCCATGTAATGTACAAGTGATTTGAAGTCTTATATATACTCAAAGTGCTCCATGAATTCTACAAGTGGATTTTGAATTAAAATTAAGGTGGGATTAATTGTTGGAGGGAATCAATTCACTTTCCTACAATCTAGGAAAAGTGAAGATCTAGTTTGATCTACATTTAGGTGACTGATTGATTCATTGATTGCAACTCAACCACCTCAAACTTTTGAAACATCAATGCACCCAATTTAGAGCTCTCTAGAGAGAGCAGCAGCCTCTACAAGCTTATTATTGTTGAAGAAAATGATGCAGAAGAATTAAGGAGCAAGACAATGGCCTGAAGTGTATGTATATTTCTTCCATGTAATGTACAAGTGATTTGAAGTCTTATATACTCAAAGTGCTCCATGAATTCTACAAGTGGATTTTGAATTAAAATTAAGGTGGGATTAATTGTTGGAGGGAATCAATTCACTTTCCTACAATCTAGGAAAAGTGAAGATCTAGTTTGATCTACATTTAGGTGACTGATTGATTCATTGATTGCAACTCAACCACCTCAAACTTTTGAAACATTAGGTATACTTTTTGATGTAGATCCAATCCAACTCAATCATAGTGTAAACTTGATGTTCCAACAACTTCCCCTCAAGCTAAAGTATGCTTGAATCTTCATTCTCTAATAGGTTGAATACCTACCATAACTTTGAATCTACAAAGCTTTATTCCATCAAGTCCTTTGTCATCATATCTGCTACTTACTTTTCAATTGGAAGAAAAGAAATGTCAAATCCTTTTCCATGAGCTTCCCCCCTAATGAAGTGGTAATGAACCCCTATGTGTTTGGTTCTTGAATGAAAAATAGGGTTTGCTGCTAGATGCGTGGAACTTACATTATCTCCAAATATTTAAGTTTAGGAACTCACAAGTCCCAAATCTAAATACAATGTTTATAACAATATTGCCTCTTGAGTTGCTATGGTCAAAGCTCTGTAGTCTCCTTCAGTTGAGGACAAAGCAACTGTTGATTGCTTCTTGCAATTGTACGACACTAGCTTTGAACTTGCACATGCTAAGTAACCACATGTACTTCTTCTATCATCCTTAGCTCCTACCCAATCTGCGTTTGAATAGATTTTGATATCCAAATGTGAAGAGTAAGGATAGAATATACCTTCATTGATTGTACCTTTGAGATAATTAAGTACTCTCTTAGCTACATCCATTTGGGTTTTCTAGGTGAGTGCATGAATTGACTAAGCACTGCAACACTATGTGAGATGTCTACCCTTGTATGAGTAGCATATATCAAGCTACCTACCAAGCTTTGATATTCTTTAATGTCTTTAATTTTCTCACCTTCATAAACAATAAGTTTATGATTCATCCCTAAAGGTGTACTTGCAGGTTTAGTGTTCTCCATTTTAGACTTAAGAATTAGATTGTGGATGTATCTCCTCTAAGTCAAATACATTCCTTCATCTGTGTATATCACCTGTATACCTAGGAAATATGTGAGCTCACCTAAGTCTCTGATTTTGAACTCCTCTTGCATGTGTCCCTTGATCCTTTGAATGCCACTCATATCATCACCTATCACAATAATATCATCTACATATACACCTAGATAGACATTGTAATCCATTTTGATGAATAGAGAAGGATCTCAATTGCTAGGTGGGAACCCTTAATCTTGAAGGTATGTAACCAACCTATAATTCCAAGATCTAGGAGCTTGTTTCAATCCATAGAATGCTTTTTTAATTTTACAAACATAAGATACATGATTAGGGTTGTCAAAACTTGGAGGTTGTGACATGTATATCTCTTCACTTTTCCAACTATTTAGAAATGCATATTTTTTTTACATCAAGTTGGAGGAGTCTCCAATTTCTTGTAGCAGCTATACTTATCAATGTTCTGGTTGTAGCAATCTTTGAAACTAGTGAGAATGTTTCCTCGTAGTCTATACCATGATTTTGTGGGCATCCTTTGGCAACTAATCATGCCTTATACCTGCAAACTAATCCATCAGAGTTCCTTTTCAACTTTTACACCCATCTTCAGCCAATTACCGTTTGATTAGGTGACACTAGAACCAAATTTCAAGTGCCCATCTCCTTCAATGCATCTATTTCTTCTTTCATGACCCAATTAGGGTTTCCCTTAGCTTCCTCATAGGTTGAGGGTTCTTCTGAATTGAATCTTTTGCCAAGTAGATTGAATGCTTTGTAACAATTATGGAATCATATCCATACCTTTCTAGTTGTTTCTTCTCTCTTGTGAATCTTCTATGAGCTTGCTTAGAGCTTTCTCCACACTCCTGCATCTTTGCTTTGCCTCTTGATTTCCATAACTTGTAATCCTTTTCCTTTTCATATTGGCCATCATCTCTATCACTTCTTGGATCCTCGACTTGTGTATCATGCTTGCTTCCTAATTGTTGAGAATTAGAATTAAGATCATATGGTAGAGTTAACTTTTGTTTGTCTTCATCATACCAAGATCTGTGGTCTTCAAACACAACATGTCTACTTGTAGTGAATTGCTTGGTTAAAGGATTATAGAACTTCTAACCCATCTAAGGTGATTCATACCGAATAAACATTGCCTTTGTTTTTTTTCATCTAGCTTACCTCTTAATGGTGATTGTACATGAACAGAATCTAAACATCCAAACAACTTGCAATGTCCAAGACTAGGTTTGCTTCCATGCCATGCTTCATAAGGATTCATACCTTGAGGTCATTTTGGATGGTAGTCTATTGACAAGGAACACAACAATTGAAATAGCCTCTATCGATAGATGATGTGGCAACCTATTCTCTTCAAGCATTGTTCTGGTTGATCCAACCAATGTTTTGTTTCTCCTCTCTACAATTCTATTCACTTGGGGAGAGTACCTGGTAGTCACTTCGCTTTTGATATCTTTATCCTGCAAGAACTCATCAAACTATTTGGAGAAGTATTGTCCCCCTCCATCAGATCTGAGCTTCTTCAATGATCTACCCATATGATTCTCGACATGTACTAGATACTTTTTGAAGCAATTAAACACTTTCATTCTTACTCTTGATAAAGCATACAATAGTCCATCTACTATGGTTATCAACAAATGAGACATAATACCTTAATCCTCCTAATGAAGGTTCTTGACTTGGTTCCCATACATCCCTATGTACTAGGTCCAATAATTTTTTGTGGATGTAGTGTTTGTGGTTGAATGGTTCTTTTTGTGCCTTTCCAAACTGACATGCATCACACATGTTGATCATGTGTTGCTTTGATATGTTTGGTAGTCCAAGAAAACTTTGATCCCTGAATATCCTTCAAGGTTCTTTCATTCACACGAACAAGTCTCTTATGCCACACTTCAAGCTCACTTAGGGTTTGAGACCCAAAAGTGAATAGAGCTACGTTCCTAGTTTCTCCTACTTCCAAAGTAAAGAGCCTACCATGCTTCTCACCTTTGGCTATCTTCTTGAAGCTTTGACTCGATCTTCCACCAAAGCTCCATGTTGGGTTAACCTAGCTTGCAATTCTTTTTCAACTATTTGGCCTACACTTATTAAGTTTTTAGTGATAGTGGGTACATAAAGAACCTTACTCAAAATGTTTGTCCTACCATTGGAAGCGTTGAAATTACCAATCTTCTGCACATTGTGCTATGTATGATCCCCTATTTGAACTTCATGTGTATGCTTTGGAGTTTCCAAATCAGATAGAAGAGCAATTTTGCCTGCAATATGATTTGAACTATGAAGAGAGATAGTTGATACACTCCAAATATGTGCCTAGTTGCTACAAACACTTGCTCTACACCTACCAACATAACTTCAGAGATAATAAGTAGATACCTTGTGCTTGCTAAGGATGCAAATAAAACCATCCTACTACTTTGGAGTATCAATCTCAAATTGACTCATCAAGATAGACTAGTTGATACTAAATAGATGAAGTAAAACTTGGTATTTTGGGATGGATTGCACTCTAGAAATTCACTCAGAGTTCACAATCTACTAAAACTTGAACTGAGATCTTTTGTGTACTTTTATTAATATAGATAATGAATCTAAAGCAACAAATTTGATGACTTTTGATGAACCATACTGAGAGAAATGAGTTTAGCAATATAGAGGTATCATCCTGATATTTTAGGACTTGACAATGAGTGTTCTTAGTTAGATTCAAAACGACTGTAGATCATTGAGTAATAAACCAATGATGATGAAAATTAGTATAATGAAATATACTTGTCAAAGTACATATACCAATTTAAATCTAAGCAAAAGATCAAGTATACACAGAGAATGCACTCATTGAAGTTGACTAAAAATGTGAATATGAACCTATAGCAATAGATGAGATCAACTTGAAAGTATAGTTAGAAAATCAATTAATATTGAACATATTCTACATGATATGAATGGATATGAAGCTTTTGAAGGAGGATCACAATGTATGCTTCACTTGTGGCTTGCTGCTTGATCAAAATCTCTCCAAAATGTAGCTCTAAGTGTTGATATAGCCTTGAATATACATAGGTGATTATATAGTGACATTTGAATTCAAATCTTGTAAGGATTGTACCTAAGGTTCCGCTAAAGTTGAGGAATCACCTAGCTAACAAACACTCCTAACTTAGGTCAAAGTTCATGCCTAACATGGCCACGAGTTTCTTCAATAAATTTTACTTTTCAAGGTAATAACTCTTCAAGAATTACAAGAGCATGTTTCTATGACTCTCTCATTGAGAGTGTGCATAAGTAATGTTTACATTTATGAATGATCAATCACTAGGCTTGGATGAAATGCATCAACAACTCCCCCTCAAGCCTAGTATGCTTGATTGTTCCGTCCTCGTTGATTTCTAGCAATCGAATCATGTTTTTGAACTTGTTAAGCTTGAAACCATCCAATGACTTATTCAACATATCTACAGATCGAAGATTAGTTGAAACATAGGACAATTGAATATCCTTTATCATTAGCTTCTCTCTTACATAATGATAATAGAATTCAATATAAAATTTAGCATGGTAAAGTGGATTAGGTGCTAAGTGAAGTGAACTTGTATCATCACCAAAAAATGTGAGGAGTTTAAGGTATGCAACCCCGAATCAGAGTATAAGCATTTTTACCACATAGCGTCTTGTGTTGCATTTGCAATCCTCAATATTCAGCTTCAGTAGATGATAGAGCAATAGTTGGTTGCTTTTATGAAGACCAAGAGATAAGTTTTGATCCAACAAATGACAAATATCCTAAAGTACTTTTACGGTCATCCTTTGAACCAGCCGAATCTACATCTAAGTAAAGCTTGATATCGATTTGAGAAGTGAAGGGGTAGGAAATCCCTTTATTGATATTGCCCTTCAAGTATTTGAGCACTCTCTTGGTTGCTTCCATGTGTGGCCTCCTTGGCTTGTGCATAAATTGAGTGATTATGCTAACACTATAGCACATGTCCACCCTTGTGAGAGTTGCATAGTTCAGGCTTCCTACAAATATTTGATAGCTTGTGATATCTTCAATAGGTTCTCCCTCATAAGCACTTAGTTTATGATTTAACTCCATGGGTGTACTTGCACACATATTATTCTCCATTTTCAACTTAGAAAGCATGTCATGTATATACTTCCTTTGAGTGATGGAGATACTAGAATCTGTATAGACAAGTTCAAGTCCAAGAAAATAAGTGAGAGGTCCAAGATCGCTGATCTTGAATTCATCCTTCATTTTAGCCTTTACATTGTTTAATCCCATGGACATGATTCCCTGTAATTATAATATCATCTACACATACATGGAGATATTAACCTCTGATCCATTCCTCTGATGAATAAGGATGTGTTTGATTGGTAGCTTTGAATCCTTTGTCTTGCAAGTATGTAACTAATATGTGATTCCAAACTCTAGGAGCTTACTTCAAACCATACAGAGTCTTCTTCAATTAACACACATAATTTGGATGATGTGCATCTTCATAACCAGGTGGTTGTGCCATATAAGCTTCCTCAGAAATCCAGCCATTGAGAAATGCATTCTTTACATCTAGTTGATATAGCTTCCAATTCCTAGATGCAACAATGCTAACAAGGTACTCTAATGGTAGGCATTTTAACAACAGGTGAGAAGGTCTCTTGATAGTCTATGCCATGGGTTTGGGAAAACCCATTGGCTACTAACCTTGCATTGTATCTATTAATACTACCATTTGAATTCCTTTTTACTTTATAGATCCACCTTGATCCAATTACCTTCATTGATGGCTTACTAGGAACAAGTTCCCATGTATCATTGTCCATGACCGCTTAAATTTCCTTATCCATTGCTTCTTCCCATTACTTCTTGGCTTGAGCTTCTTCATATGATGTTGGTTCTTCATTGTTGGATTCTTTAGCCATATAAATTGAATGCTTTGTGACCAAAGAGGTAACCGATCCATCTCTCTCTGGTTTCATATTCTCTCTCATTGATCTTCTGAGTAGTTGATGAGAGCTTTCTGATCCTTGAGCTCGGTCATGCACCTTAGCCTTCCGTTTTTTCTTACATAGCTTCAATTTCTCTAAATCTATTGCCATCTTCAGATTCAGTATCTTCATGATGCTTTGGTTCCTTTGTTGGAAGAGATGGAAAGTCTTCTTCCAAGTCATATGGTAGCTTCACTTTCCTGTCATCCTCAAACCAAGATTTAATTTCATCAAAGAATACATCCCTAGTAAGTGAAAATCCTTTCTTAGAGGGATTATACAATCATATCCAATAAAGATGCACTTATCTGCTTTAGGATCCAATTTCCCTCTAATGTGAGAGGGTATGGGGGCATAACCTAGACATCCAAAGATTTTGCAATGCTCTAGACTTGGCCTTCCTCCATTCCATAGCTCATAGGGATTCATACCATCTAAAGACTTTGATGTAAGTCTATTTACAAGGTATGTGGCTGTTGATATGATCTCTGCCCAAAGATAACTGGGTAAAACCTTTTCATTGAGCGTGGATATGACTACCTCAAATATTCTCTTTGTTGTAGGAAAGCATCAAATTTAGTTGAGAAGTATTCTCCACCACCATCGCATCTAAGCTTCTTGAGACATCTACCTGTTTGATTTTCTACAAGAGAAAGATACTTTTTAAAACAATTGAAAATGCGTCTTTATGTTTCATAAAGTACAGAATTGTTCATCTGCTATAATCATCAATAAAAGATACATAATATCTTGAACCTGAAATAGAAGGTTCTTTGCTTGGACTCCACACATTTGTGTGGACAAGATCCAATAATTCTTGATGGATATTGCCTTTCCTATTGAAGGATTTTCTATGAGCTTTGCCAAATTGACAAGCTCCGCACTTGTATATCATACATTGTTTTGTGATGTTGAGCACTCCAAGTACACTTTGATCCATGCAAATTTTTTTGAAAGGTCTCTCACCAATATGAGCAAGCCTTTTGTTCCATACCTCCAAATGAAAGAGTGTTTGAGATCCATAGCTAATAATGCTATGTTCGTGGTGGCCTCCACTTCAAAGGTGAGGAGCCTTCCTGTCTTTTGTCGCTTGGCAATTCTTCTAAATCCTTGCTTGGGGTCTTCCACGTATGCTCCTTTCTCCTCAATTTGTCCAACACTTATGAAATTTTTGGTTATGGTTGGCACATACAAAACCTTGTTTATAAGATTCATGTTGCCATCTCATGTCTTGACATTACCTATTTTCTCCATTGAATGTCTTGTATCATGACCTGTTTGTAGTTCATGTTTATTTTTGGGATCTTCTAAATCATAAAGCAATGCAACATTTCTTGATACATGATTTGGGCATCCTTAGTCAATATAGAAAACATGATCATCATCCTTACCCTCCTTCAATGATAGGTTCATGAAGATTAGTGAGTCTTCTTGACTTTGATCTTCAGTGTAGTTGTCGTAATCCTTTCTTCCTCTATATCCATTTTGATGATTATTATTATTGAAGTAGCTTTTGTTGTATCCTCCATCCTACCTACCTCTATTTGATCCATAGCCATCTCTATTAAATCCTCTTCCTCTAGAATTTCTTTGGTTCTTGTAACATTCCTTAGCGGTATGATTAGGGTAAACACAAATGCTAAAAGATTGAAATGTTTGGGGTCTCCCCCTGCCTTGCTTTCCTTCTCTACATCTTTCTCTAGCTTTTCCTCTACCTATGAAGTTGGCTTCGAATGAGCTACCTTCATGTTCATTCTTCTTAAACTTTGGCTTATCATTAACTTTAGCTTTATCAGATTATAAAGCAGAAGATTGATTACCTCTTAAGGATTGACCATTCTTTATTATCTTCTCTTTGTGTGTAAAGAGTTGGCCCATAACAGTGTTAAGGTCAAAGCACCAAGTTATAAGCCTTTCTTGCTCTTCATGTCATGGTTGTCCTTTGTTTCTCATTGTTCTCATGACTTCATCTCTAGATGTGTATCCAAATAGATATCTCCCTTGAAGGTTGACCTCCATCCTTAGAGAACTGGCTGAGTAGTTATTTCTATCCAATTTCTTTGAACTTCTTATCCTTCTTCTCTGCATATAGAGCACTAGTTCATTTACCATGATAGGAGTTACCTTCCTTTATGCTATTGTTGGCCTCTTGATTGAAGAGCTTTCCAAGAAAGATGTTGAAGTCTGGAGTTTGCACATCCATGGTGAGATCATAAGCTATGGTGAAGGATTGCCATTGCTTATCACTTTGAATCCCATTGACTATTTGCCTCATGATAACCTCTTCTTCAATCAGATCTCCAATTGATGCTAACTGATCCACAACCTGCTTAAGCTTAGTAAAAAACTCTATGATGGTTTGTTTAGGTGTCTTCTTCATTTGGTTGAACTCGTTCCAAAGACGATTCTTTCTTGCTTTGGTACTAGCAAAAAATAATGTCTCTAGGGCATCCCAAATCTCTTGAGATGTCTTTCATCATCTTATATGTGGTAATAGAAAGTTAGAGATATAATTTAGTATGTACGACCTTGCTTGAGCATCCCTTGCACACCAAAGTGTGAGATTATGTCTCCTCTTGTAGGTCCTCCTTTGGATCTTGGAATAGGCATAACTTCATCACCTACTATGATTCCATAAAGATTGCTACCTTGGAAATAGGTCTTCATTCTCATTTTCCAAGCCGCATATTTGTGTCAATCAAGCTTCTCAATCATTGAGGGAAAGCCGTCACCCATCTTGATCTAGCTCTGATACCACTAAAAGAACTTGGAGAAGCTTGTAGGAGGTAGGCAAGTGACTTGTGAAGCAACAAAGTTTGGTCCAGCCAACTAGCACAAGACCATCCGTTGAGCTTATGGAGACTCAAATAGACCTTATAGGCATGCGATGAGTGAAATAAAATGCACTATGTACTTTGGAGCATCAAGGAGAAAGAGTTAATACAAAACAGATAGGTTTGCATATTGACTAGCTCAAAAAACTTACTATCTTTGGATGAGACAAACAACTTCAAATGCTCATAGTGAGCAGCATGATTACAATTAGAAAAATTCCTTCTACAAGCATTATGCACATACGTTTGAGTATATAGAATGCAAAAAAGTACAAGAAATAAGCAAAATATGCTTTTGGAATGAATCAGACACTCAACACTCGTACCTCCTATTTTTTAGGAATATGCAGAGATAGACCCCAACACAAAAAAATTATGATTTTATCCCAATCGACTAAACCAAATGATTTGAAAAATTCTACACATAAACTAGATATTTTACCTTTCCAATGAGTGCTCATGTATCCAATTTGGTGCTCTATAGCGAGAGCAGTAGCCTCAACAAACTTACTACTCTTGAAGAAGAGAATGCAAAAAAAATGAAGGATCAAGGCAATGATGGCCACAAGTGTATGCATAGTGCTTCCATGTAATGTACAAGTGATTTCAAGTCTTTATATGGACTCTTAAAGTGCTTCACGACTTCCACAACTAGATTTTGAATTCAACTTAACGCTGTATTAGTTGTTGGAGGGAATCAATTCACTTTCCCACAATCTAGGAAAAGTAAAGATCTAGTTTGATCTACTTTTAGGTGATTGATTGATTCATTGATTGCAACTCAACCACCTCAAATTCGCACAAGATTATATCTCTTTTTCTAGTTTTACATATGTAAATCTCTAGGCTTTTATAATGGTAAAAGATCCATAAAAAGTCTTTTAAGAAAATACAATAAATGAGCATAGGTAGAAGAACACTTCAATGGATATTTTGGTGCTAATCCAAACCATAGCCTTTTTGATGTAGATCAAATCCACCTCTAGCATAATGTAAGCTTGATGTTCCAATGCCAATGGTGGCTTTGGTGACTCAGATGATAAGGTATGTCAAAGTCTATGCCTTGGTCACCATCATAATTGTAAGCCTTGGAGGAATGCACTACAAGCCACAAAAGTGCTCGAAACTAACTATGCTAGCTCCTATCACACAGCAACAAAAAACTTTTGCTACAAACTACTATGATAGTAGTGAAGTGGTGTGATGGTGATGAGCCATGCTTGATTCCCCTTTAAGAGAGCTTCAAGATGATGCTCTCATAGTAGAAGACCAAGCTCTTGATGACATGCATGGTACTTTCTGTATACTTTTAGAATATGCATAAACTACACAATGCAAAGAGATTAAGAACTCAAATTTCCTAGTTTTCACAAATGAAATTGAACTCATAGTATGTAGCTAATGAGAATGCTATCTGTTTTATTAAAGAACATATACAAAAGTGTTTGGCATCCATTTGGCCTTTCACATGGACAATAATGATAACATGGTTGAATTTCTATCTGTATTTAGTGTACTATTTGTTCTTGTTTTCTACATATGCCATGATTTCATTAACTTTTGTGTATGAAGTTTCAAAGTTGTTCATTTTCTATTATACTAGTTGCTTTGAAAGTTTTATTTACAATATATCTTTTGAGTCTTAATCAATTTTTGTGTAGAATTGATTCAATTGTAGACTATGGTCAGTCTAGGTACATCACAACTAAATAGACCTTATTGTTTTGCAATCCAATTCTTGAAAGCAAGAAGTTTCAAAGGTCTCTTGAAGATGGTCTCTTGAAGATGGATTCTTACTTACTACATTGTAAGTTCCTTTTTTTAGTCTAGAAGTGTTGGTGAGGGCTACTATGGAACATGCTAGTTTTGCCTTCCCCAACAACAAGCAATCAAGATAAGTGTGGCATCACTATGAGTAGTAGATAAGACATATCAATAAAGCCCAATAAGAAATATCTCTATCACATATGTGTGTACCTAAAACGCATGCCAAAGATATTGGAATAATAGAAATGCAAAAAATATTTTCTGATCTCAACATGGGCATCACTTGACGTATGTAATAGACTTAACTCGATTATGTCCGATTGCACTTTCCCATTTAAAGGACAATTAGATTTCCCTATTCCTATTTAGAAATATGAACAATATACTCGTGTGCTATGGAATCATTGTCAGTAGAAATCTTATTCTATCTAATGCCACAATTGAAGAGAGATATGGAGTATGATAAAGCCTCAGTGAACCATATTCAATACAATGTATAGCTTAAGAGGTAATCTTTGTGTCTTTGAGGATCCAAATGAGCCGAATCTAGATTTTTCGGCTCTTATTTGGAATTATTGTTCCTATTCGCGCGGATGGTCTTAATTTTTTTCTACGAGCTATCCCATATCTTCAAATGGGAGCTATGCGAAAGGAAATGTAGCCAAAGGAAGCCGTATTGAATCATGAGTACAATTTACACCATCAAAAGTCCACTCTCGTGCCTTTAGGGACGATCCAATTGAGCCTGCCAACAAACCCGTATAGCGTTTGGTTAGCCATCTCTTTAATATGAATTCAAGCTTTATGTAGAAAATAAATCCGTTGAGCTGCATTCAATACATTGATTGGCACAAACTATAACATAATAGCCAATAGAATTTCCAACCATGTGAGAGCGTGGTCAAGTGAGGACCAAAAAGGTTTTGTCAAGATAGGTCAATCTTGGAAGCCATTATAGATATTTGGGAAGGTCTCAACTTCGCAAATGAGTCAAGACAAGATGTGGTTTTCCTCAAGATTGACTTTGACAAAGCCATTAGGGCGAAAAACGGCCGAAAAGGGGCTGTTTGCTAATGAGAGATTAAGGAAATTGACAAATAGCGTCTTTCCACATGTACAAGAATATAACATTGCTGTCTCTTTTAACCGTATGGAGAATTTCTTTTTTAATACAATTTTCTTTCAAAGCGCCGCTAAAGTGATGAAGAGTCTCGTATTCAGTGTACAATTTTTCGGTTTGATGCAAAAAAAGATACTTTTGCACACTACACAAAGCATATTCTCGAATTTCCAAGAAGGAATTGATTTTTGAAGATACGAAATATTTTTGGGTTCACAAAATGTCATGATCATTCAACGACAGGGTTAACATCAAATCAAAAGTTTCCACGTGTACAAAGCCTTTTTTTCTATAAATACTGCCAAAATTTGTGAACGTCGGTTTCTCGCTTTGAACATTCTTCTTCTCCTAAGTTCAAATGGCTTCTTCTTCTCGTCGTCCTTCCAATCGCGTAACTTCATGTGAGGTTTACAACAGAAGAGAGGATTCTTTGTGGAAACCTCTTTCTGTGAAAGTAAATGACTGGGTTACTATGCTTCCTAGCTGTAGAGGTGTCCATAAAGTCAAGCGTGCCAAAAGAGACAACACAAGAAACCATTGGAAGGGACGTATTCTCAGTTTCAAATTGAAGAGATGCGGTTGGTTTGCACGAGTACAGCATGTGTACACCGCTAAGGATCTTGTTCTAGAAAATCATCTGCAATTCCCTTCGTACTGTAAGTGAAGTTTGACAATGCTCTTCTATCATTCCAGTTGATTTTGTATAATGAAACATATGTTTTTGTACTGCAGATATCTTTCCTTCCAATATTGTGGAATGGCAACCTGTTGAATGTTTAACAGGAACATTCAGAGTTCTTCATAAGGAATATGCAGAACTCATGTATGCAGAGAAATCTGTTCAATTCTTCAATAGCATAGAGTTATTTGTCCATTATGCAGATTATCAAGTGCCGTCAGGGAGGAGTTCTTATGGAATTCTTGTACACGTACCTAGTCCTTGCATCTCTTCATTAGATTGGGATGCTCCTGATCATTCAACAGTTTCAAGTTTTCTCTGCAAAATTAAATTTGACATCCAGAAGGCAATGTCAGCAGGCCGAATTTCGAGAAGGATAAAGATTCAATGGTTTTTGCCTATTCATGTCTTTGTAGCATGCTTTAAAAACATGTTATTACAGAAAACAAAAACAATGTGGTTGAATAGGAGAGTCCCTATTTCAGAGATTGATGATGTTTTAGGTAGGGAATGGGATAGCAAAGAAGTTCAAAAGCTAGGTGACATTATTTTATGTAAAGTTAGTCCCAATTCTCTTTCAATCTCATATCAGATATGTCGACAATCTCTGGTTCTAGGATATGACTATAGAAGGTGGAAAAAAAAGCTTGGACTTTGGATAGCCTTGGACTCAGAGGAGAGCTGTCCAGAATTTGAGTTAGAAGTATTGATTCATCCAGATTTTCAATCAAGGAAAATAATTGTCACTGCAAATTGGAATCTCAGAAATGTAAGGGAGCTTCTAGAATACCTTGATGAGGTATCATCTCAGTGTAGATTCTCAATTGATGATGCAATAGTTAACATTAGATCAGAGAAATCATTATCTTGCATAAGCTGCCTGCCACCAAGGGTGATTAAGTTCCAACCTTTAAGATTGTAACAAGTTAACCCTGACATTCTTACATAATGTATCTTCATCTAATAGAAGCTTCTATTGATACTTCCATTGAATTTTCTTGGCAGGATGGTTACAAACAATGTGTGTTAAATTATTAATTTTAAATGTCTTAGATATTTTTTAGGAACTTGCATAAGTTAATTCTAGATGAAGAAGAGATCTAGAATTGAATATCTAATTTCAATTTAATAATTATAGTCTATCAAAGGTGCACACTAGTCTCAGCTAAATAATTTGATTCTATCCAACTTTTCTGTCCTCAAGTAATGCAAGAGAAATTATCATGGTACACATAACAAGTAATATAAGAGAGTGTGGAGAACTTGGTGCAAATTCCAATCCAAGGTTTGGTATTTCAATATTAGAAGAGCATGTCTTAAGGCATAAAGCAGAGGAGACGAGATAAGTGAAGACGACCGATGCAAGCGACTAGTGCAATCTGAATTTGTCGGATGGCCCTTATCGCTTACATCGGTCGTGTTAGCAAACTACCGCGAGAGAAATTATCATGGTACAAACGCAAACTACCAAGTAATATAAGAGAGTGTGGAGAACTTGGTGCAAATTCCAATCCAAGGTTTGGTATTTCAATATTAGAAGAGCATGTCTTAAGGCATAAAGCAGAGGAGACGAGATAAGTGAAGACGACCGATGCAAGCGACTAGGGCAATCTGAAATTGTCGGATGGCCCTTATCGCTTACATCGGTCGTGTTAGCAAACTACCGCGAGAGAAATTATCATGGTACAAATGCAAACTACCAAGTAATATAAGAGAGAGTGGAGAACTTGGTGCAAATTCCAATCCAAGGTTTGGTATTTCAATATTAGAAGAGCATGTCTCAAGGCATAAAGCAGAGGAGACGAGATAAGTGAAGACGACCGATGCAAGCGACTAGTGCAATCTGAAATTGTCGGATGGCCCTTTTCGCTTACATCGGTCGTGTTAGCAAACTACCGCGGGAGACTTCAAGAAGTGACCTTGCGTAAAGATTTGACTCACGAGTATAAAAACTAGCAACAGCGATGAAATGGATAATACGACCGATGCAAGCGATAGGGGCAATCCAAGATTCTCCGATTCCCCGTATCGCTTGTATCGGTCGTGTCCTCTTAATTCTTTATGTCCTTCTGTAACTTCTCGAATTTAAACACTTTCCAACAAGAATGAAGTAAAAAACCCACAATGCATTCATAATTGTGACATAATAAATTTAATTGGACCATCCAGTGAACTTTTGTCAAACTCTCAAGAGGTTCAATACAACTGTGACCATCTTCCAGATGAAGATTGGCATAACTACATACAATTTGTTAAAAAATAAATATTCCAACCTCGGTTGGCTTTACAATTGATTTCAATCTACGACTCAAAATTGATTTAACCCTTTCTATCCTTTTTAGGAGCCTTGCTTTCTCTGTTGCTTCTGTCCCTTTTTGGAGCTTTCAGCTTGACTCTTATGTTGTTCATATGCTTTAGTGGTGAGTGAAGAGGAAGCCCTTTCTTTTTATCTTCAGACTGTTTTTTATCAGGTGGAGGGGGTGGAGGTGAGTCTGGATCATGTGGGCAGATTGCATGTTTCATGATACTATTTATTGCTCTCTCTCTGATCAAGATGATCCATGCATCTGGGTAGTCTGATAAATTCAATCCAGGACTGTAGAACCTTCTTCCAAGAATCTTACAGCATTTGCAATCACTCTCCAGCCACATGATGTTGAGTCTCTCTGCAATGGCACATGAATTTGGCTGTATCCAAATTGCTTTTGTTCATTCATTTTAGCTATTCCTGGAAAATTCTGATCAATATGCATCTTGAGAAGCTTTGCAGCACTGCATTGTAAAGTGAAAATCAAAACGGGGCATGGCTTTAAAATAGAGAACAACAAAATGTATAGTAACTTACACTTTGCAATTCCCATGCTGTGATGGAAGAGAATTTAGGAAAAGAGCTTGATATGCATTGAAGTCCACAATAATCAAACTCCAATGGCCCCTGTCAATGAGTTGCATGTAAATATACTTTCTTAAATGAAACAAATATGTTTCCAAAATGAAGATGAATACTTACTTTTCAATATATGGGTAAATTACACATTCTACTTCTTCTGTAAAACCCCGTAGAAAGGACTTGGCATCTCCATGTTTATGTAAAAAACATTGTGTCACCAGAGGATCTAAAATAAATACTTTTCTTTGAACCTTTTCCTCACATTGTTGAAGAGAACCCTACAAATCAAGAAATAAAAATGCAGTTAAGGAACTAGAAAATTATGCAAAACAAAAGCATTTTAAGGCCTCTAGATATACCTGAGTGAAATGTTGACCACACTATCTGATATTTCAAGATGAAGCTCCCTCAACATTTTGTTATCTTCAGGTCTAATGTCAAGAAACAATTCACTTTGCCATGGCATTGCAACATTAACTATAACCTGCCCATCTCCTTTCTTGAGGAGCTCTTTATTTGCTTTCTGTAACTTTTGAATCTGGGTTAAGATGGCACTTTCCTCTGTAAATAATCCCTGCTTTTTCCTCTCCTCCTCACTATTTGCTGCAGCTCTAGTCTCATGATCATGAGTGACTTGAGCGTTGATCTCTTCAATGACAACTGTTGTTTTAGGTGCTCGAGCTGGAGGTATATTTAAAATATCGAAGAATTTTTGGTCGTGGTGATCAATAGGAACCAGAGCTTTATCAAACTTATATCTTATTCTTGAAACAATAACATAATCCTTCGCCATTAAAGTTACCCTATGAGAATGAGCAGCACATAAGTAGGCATCATTCATGAAATCAATAGCAAAGTCCTCTGCAGCTTCTTGCAGGCATAGCAGTGCTTGAGTTTGCCACCTCACATTGACAAAGGATGAGGTCTTCATCAAAGAACAGAGGTTGGATGAGATCTGCTTGACAACTCTCATAAATGGAAGTCTTGGGATCAACAATCCCACAGACTTTTGGGCTCTTCTTATTTCCCTCAAAGACTTAACATGGTAGTTGACCCTTTTTTTTGAAGGCTTGTCTGGCACTTTGGCTTGAACCTTCTGGGAATTTTGCTCCTGGACATTTTCCCCTTGGGCATTCTTGTCCTGACCCTCAGGGTACAACTTCCTTGCTGTCTTTTGGTTCTAGCCATACTCTGCAAAAAATCAATCTTTAGGCAAGGAATTAGGAAAAGTGGAATATTCCACTGTCAAAACTTACTCTCTAAAAGCTATGATCAATGACTCTTTCCACTATCAGAGGCACGACCGATGCAAGCGATAACAGTCATCCGGAAATGCCCGGATGTCCCTGATCGCTTGCATCGGTCGTCTTTAAATTAATCATCAAATATCAATAAATAATATCTTACAATGCAAAATACTCAATTATTCACTAAGATAAAGATAATTGGAAAACTATAATCAATGACTCTTTCCACTATCAGAGGCACGACCGATGCAAGCGATAGCAGTCATCCGGAAATGCCCGGATGTCCCTGATCGCTTGCATCGGTCGTCTTCAAATTTATCATCAAATATCAATGAAATATATCTTACAATTCAAAATACTCAATTATCACTAAGAAAACGATAATTGGAAAACTATAATGAATGACTTCTTTCCACTATCAGAGGCACGACCGATGCAAGCGATAGCAGTCATCCGGAAATGCTCGTATGTCCATGATCGCTTGCATCGGTCGTCCTTTAAATTTATCATGAAATATCAATAAAATATATCTTACAATGCAAATACTCAATTACCACTAAGAAAAAAGATAATTGGAAAACTATAATTCAATGACTCGTTCCACTGTAAGAGACACGACCGATCCAAGCGATAAGAGTTATCCGTAAATGCTCCGGACGTCCCTCATCGCTTGCATCGGTCGTCCCTGAATTCATCATCATATTTCAATAAATAGTAGTTTAAAATAAAGGTAACAATGCGTTATACTCAAGCATAGCAAAGGAAACCAAAATTTGCAAGCAATGATCAAGGACTCGATGATATTAAAAAACATGACCGATCCAAGCGATTAGGGTTAATCCAAAAATCTCGGAATGTCCCTAATCGCTTGCATCGGTCGTGTCCACATTACCTTACGTAGAGAGCGCTCTCTATAGAAATTGTGAAGTAGGCCTAAAAACGTGGTGGCAATGGAACCTCGACGCTTGGCAAGTGGTTGATCAGAAAGAAATGAAGGAAATGAATAGGGAAGCTTAAATAGGTCCCAAAACTGAGTTGATCATTGTGCCACGTGGCATGCTCCGATTGGTCCACGTCAGATACCCGTTGCGAATTCCAACGTCTTTTGCCACGTGGCATGATTTGATTGATCCACGTCATCTATCCGTTGCATCGGGGAACGTACACTTTACCACGTTGCACTCTATGATTGGTCCACCTCATTCGACCGTTTCTTCCCTCCTCACTAGAGACACGACCGATCCAAGCGATAAGAGTCATCCGTAAATGCCCGGATGTCACTCATCGCTTGCATCGGTCGTCCCTGAATTCATCATCATATTTCAATAAATAGAAGTTAAAATAAAGGTAACAATGCGTTATACTCAAGCAACACAAAAGAAACCAAAATTTGCAAGGTATGATCAAGGACGATGCTATTTAAAAAACATGACCGATCCAAGCGATTCGGGTTATCCAAAAATCTCGGATGTCCCTAATCGCTTGCATCGGTCGTGTCCACATTACCTTACGGAGAGAGCGCTCTCTATAGAAATTGTGAAGTAGCCAAAAAACTTGGTGGCAATGGAACCTCCACGCTTGGCAAGTGTTGACAAAAAAAAAAAAGCAAATGAATAGGGAAGCTTAAATAGGTCCCAAAACTGAGTTGACCGTTGTGCCACGTGGCATGCCCCGATTGGTCCACGTCAGATACCCGTTGCGAATTCCAACGTCTTTTGCCACGTGGCATGATTTGATTGATCCACGTCATCTATCCGTTGCATCGGGCAACGTACACGTTGCCACGTGGCACTCTGTGATTGGTCCACCTCATTCGACCGTTTGTTCCCTCCTCGCCTATAAATACCTATTTCTTCACAAACTCAAATTTTCAACCTTCAGAGAATTTCTCACCTACATGTGTATTTTTCTTTCGTCGCCGACACGACCGATACAAGCGATTTTCGCCGTTTGACCTACGTTGACTCGCTCTAGTCGCTTGCATCGGTTGTGTTCTCCTAATAGACATACAAGAGAAGCTGCAGCTTAGATGGAGGTAATGAATGAGATCCTTAGTGTCTCTCCATCAGAGAAACTTCTTGATTTCATGGTTCAAGAGGGTTTAAGTGTAGATTATTTTCCTGATGCAATGACCATATTCAACCCCGAAATTGATTTTGAAAAACTCTTAGAGAACTCGAAAAGTTTTCTTAAGGATGAGTGGGAGATTTTCTTGGGGTTGGTCGATGGGAGGATCCTTTCTATTTCTCAGAAAACCTATGTCCATCCTCACATCTTTGGGAAGGATCCAATAGATAGGGCTAAAATCACAAGAAAATGCAGAAGGATATCCCCTTTGCCAGGGAAGCTTGATTTATGCCCAGAGCATGAAAAGGACTGCTGCTTGCTCCCTTTAAACATTGCTTTCTTGATATGGCTTGATCATATCTTAGTTGAAAGGGAGGAAAATGTTCATGATGAAGACGAGCCTTGCTTAGAGCTGGCACTTGAGGCTAGCTCAAAAACTATGAAAGGTGTCATGGAGATTGTTGAGGAGATCAATCTCCAAGCAGAAGAAGAGCAGGTCAAAGATTTTGATGTGGCCACTTTTAAAGCAGAGACTGCAATAAGGGAGCCAAGTGAAGAAGTTCAAGTGTCTGAGAAGTCCCTACTTCTCCCAAATCTACCTTTTTACTTTATCTCTGGGAAAGAGTTCATACCTCTATTTTACATTCAGGAACTTTTCAATCTAAGGGAGGACTACTGTCTTGCAGCTATAGCTGAGGCAGAAGAAGTTGCAAGGAGATTCATCAATAAGAAAGGAGAAAGAAGAGAGGAATTTTTGCGTCTTGATTTGGATTTGTCTAATGAAGAATTCAAAGATTCATCACAAGCTCTTTCAAAATGCTTTGAGAAAGCTATCTCAGAGAAGCCAAAACTTGCTGATGAAGAGTTTGATGAGCATCAGAAGCAACTTGGAATATACTCGTTTGGACGTGGCTATTCATTCTTGGATGTCGCTGAGGACAAAGGAACAATTTGTATTGACTCAAAAGAGCTCATTGAGGAGGAAGATGAGGTCAAGGTATGTTGTTTGATATATTCTATCAATTAAAGTTTTTCCGAGATCTCTATTTTTAAGTGAGAAAATGACCACGACCGATGCAAGCGATACAACCTAACGGATAATCTCCGTTGGGCCTTATCGCTTGCATCGGTCGTGTTCGGACTTGAAGAGGAAGATGAGGTCAAGTATGTAGTAAAATATATTCTCATGATTTAAAGGAAAAGGAGATGAGATGGGCTTGATGCAAAATCTCTATCTTGTGTCAGTTTGTCCAAGTTCTCCATTAGAAGTGTCAGAAGTCGATCACGACCGATGCAAGCGACAAGGCCCATCAGATATTTTCCGCGGGCCTCATCGCTTGCATCGGTCGTGTTTGGACTTTAGGAAGATGACGTCAAGGTATGCAGTTAACTATGTTCTCAAGAACTTTAGGTTAAGGATATGAGATGGGACCAATGCAAAATCTCTTTCTTGTATCAGATTTGTCCAAGTTCTCCATTCGAAGTGTCAGAAATGGATCACGACCGATGCAAGCGATTAGGCCCATCGGATATTTTCCGCTGGGCCTCATCGCTTGCATCGGTCGTGTTTGGACTTTAGGAAGATGACGTCAAGGTATACAGTTAACTATGTTCTCAAGATCTTTAGGTTAAGGATATGAGATGGGACCAATGCAAAATCTCTTTCTTGTATCAGATTTGTCCAAGTTCTCCATTCAAGTGTCAGAAATGGATCACACTATGTCTCATTTAGGTTATGGATGCAAATCCATCAGATTTGTCCAAGTTCTCCATTCGAAGTGTCAGAAATGGATCACGACCGATGCAAGCGATTAGGCCCATCGGATATTTTCCGTTGGGCCTCATCGCTTGCATCGGTCGTGTTTGGACTTTAGGAAGATGACATCAAGGTATACAGTTAACTATGTTCTCAAGATCTTTAGGTTAAGGATATGAGATGGGACCAATGCAAAATCTCTTTCTTGTATCAGATTTGTCCAAGTTCTCCATTCCAAGTGTCAGAAATGGATCACGACCGATGCAAGCGATTAGGCCCATCGGATATTTTCCGCTGGGCCTTATCGCTTGTATCGGTCGTGTCTAGGAGTTGCATGCAGCAATGATTATACATGTCTTGCTTGTGGGAATTCCCCTCATTTATCAAACATTAGATGTTTCTAGGCAGTTTGCAAATAGATATTGATGACGACCGATGCAAGCGATAACGACAATCTGAATTTCTCTGAAGACCCTTATCGCTTGCATCAGTCGTGTCTCTTGCTTTTCTTTCTAATAGTTTCAAGTTACTTCACATGTTTCCTTAAGTGTGCTTGCACTTCATCTAACCATGTTTTTCATTTTTATCACAGTTAACTTTATTGGATGAAGACAATTACCTTGGCAGGGGCAAGGGAACAAGAAAAGCCTTAGAAGAGAAAGGAAAAGCAAAGGTGGATATTCATTCTATTATCCACTATCTTCCAAAGTTGGACCCAGCCACTTTTTGTGTTATTCACAAGCACTATAGTGAGGAGCCAGACTTTGGATTGTTCTGCTTGAGGATTCTATCAAAATACATGGGTTTTACTCCAATACCCTTTAATGCTTTCAGAGTTTTATTGCTTGAAAGAGCAACTGCATTCAGAATTTTTGGATATGCCCCTGGACTCAATGCTTCAAGGGCAGGGTACTTTCTTTGTTATTCAAGCTATGCAATGGCTGCAGGGGTGTCAGATTTAAAAAGCATTGCTGGATACAGGAGAAAAGAGTTCCTGAGATATAGAGGTGATTTGCCATAGCCAAGCTCTTTCAAAAGGCTCAAGGAATGACTTGATTTTTTCAAATTCTATATCTCAACAAATGTACATATACCGAAATTGCCCAATGTGATATAAGACATTGCAAATTTTTTTGGTGTAATTGTTATTGATTCTCTAGTCAAAGTCATCTGATGGTAGTAGACATATTTCTTTTCAAAGCATAATACATCATGAAATGTACATACATGACATCTTTTATTTCTCAAAGAAATAAAAGACATTGCAAATATTAAAGCTCTATTTGAAATGTGGTCTTTTTCAGTTTGTGATATTGATACATGATTTGTCTGGAGATAGCCATATCCTTCTGATTATATTTGGCATGAGGTCCTTTGTAATTGTCTTCTAAAGAGCTTGAAGGTCTGCAACTTGAGTGATGCTTAACTACTTCATGTACCAGAGCATCCAAGGAGATATCTGCACAAGGTAGTTCTGGAGGAGAAGACTCCTGCATATGGTGAGCTAAAGAGAATATGTGAAACTCAGCTTGGTGTAGTTACACGATGTTGCTTGCCAAGGAATATAAAGCAATTCAATTCTCAGTATTTCCTGAACCAGTATGGAACAGTAGCACTGGTGAATGGTCTATGTCAATCAGCATGGTAATCTCTTAGGAACCGGCACATGTCCAATATTCCTCTGAGTGTCAATATAGGGAAGTGAACGTGCATGAGCCCAAGCTCAGAAATGCACATTGTTAGTGACAAATGTTGCTTTGAAAAGAGGAGAGGGGATCCACCACTCAAAGATTATATTTGGCATGAGGTCCTTTGTAATTGTCTTCTAAAGAACCAATCAAAAAGCTCTCTGAAGGCATTGCTCTTTGTTACTCCTCCTCCTTTCCTTGTACACCTAAAGAAGCTTGCCCTTGCTTGATAATGAGATTTTTCCATGCCTTGGGTGTTCCACATGGCAAGTGGTTCTTTTCTGCAAAGAATGCACCATGCACAAGAAGAATATGCTGGAAAGCAGAAGAATTTCATTAGATCTTTATTTCAATTAAAAATAAATAAATTGAATAAAATATCTTTGGAGCTCACCAAGTAGTATGTTATGTCTTTGGCACCCCATGCCTCTATGATGGTTTCTATAAGCTCTGTGGTCGCCTTTCTGAAATCTGTCACATAACTTTTTGATGTTACCTGCTGCCTCATGATCTTTAAAAGATTATCTAGTTTGACCCACACCTCCATTCTCTTTTTTGCTATTTCTGGTTTGCTTTTTACATTAGTCGTGACCTCACAAAATGTTTTCCATGAATTCCACATGGCATTAAGTTGTTTGCCATCATGGTTGCTGAAGAATCTCCTTGCTTTTGCACCTCCCATTGAGACATCCTGTAAAACATCACCTGTATTTGTGAAAGCTTTGGATCTTTTCTTAGATGAACATCACCACCATCATCACGACCGATGCAAGCGATAACAGTCATCCAGAAATGCCCGGATGTCCCTGATCGCTTGCATCGGTCGTCTTTAAATTAATCATCAAATATCAATAAATAATATCTGACAATGCAAA
This sequence comes from Ceratopteris richardii, assembly GCA_020310875.1. Taxonomy (NCBI): domain Eukaryota; kingdom Viridiplantae; phylum Streptophyta; class Polypodiopsida; order Polypodiales; family Pteridaceae; genus Ceratopteris; species Ceratopteris richardii. The sequence goes on from MU263337.1 coordinate 38,321, forward strand.
ATACTCAATTATCACTAAGATAAAGATAATTGGAAAACTATAATCAATGACTCTTTCCACTATCAGAGGCACGAGATGAAAAGGAACGTCCGAGATATGAAAAGGGGGGTACCTTCCAGTTTGTGGATCAATTGGATAAACAGATCCATCTGTCCATATGTCGATATGTTTCTTGCCTTCCTTTCGCAATCCATCCACTTCAAGAGGATGAAGAGCCCTTCGAAATACGTTTCTTGTCGTCGCATACTCCTGACTAACTACAATGATTTCGAATGTTTGAAAGCTCAGGGAGAGTATTTGGGTTAACGTTCTCCATGGTCTGCTATGAAAAATGACCAGCAAGTGTCTAAAATGACGTGAAAGGGAGAAACAGGCTTGCTATGAAAAGTAAAGAAAAAGAGCGCAAAACGTGATCAGCACACATTATATAGGTCCGTGAACAAGAGGAAAATTCAACTTTTGAGGCGTAAGGATATCACACAAACTTCGAGGCGTAAGATATCACACAAACTTTTCATGATTATATGATACGAGTTTCTCTCTCTTCAAAATTTGCATAAGATACGTTTTAAATGAACTTACAACGGAATTTCTTAAAGGATTTGACAACTTTAATCCCGATTAAGCACAACTAATTGAAATCCTTACACGGCCCTTTTTGGGCCGTTTTTCGCCCTAATGATCTATCTATGTATCCATCCATCCATCCATCCATGCATCTATCTATCTATCTATGATGGAGAGTGTTAATCTCCAAAAGAATAACCTACTCTTGTGATTAGAGCACCTCTATACCAAGAGTAAGTCAAAACTTTCACAACACAAAACTTCTGCTGCACAATTTCTTCAAATTAATCTATCAAATGCGGAAAGTTTTTATGAAACTTTGTATGGAGTATCGCCTAGAGATTGCGCACCTCCTTCAAGTTAAATTTCTTCAACAAATTTAGTATAACTTGAGAAATCTCCTTCACAAGTTACCTATGTCTGAAAACTGTCATTCTGAACAGTCAACTTCACACCTGTAACTTCTAAGACTTGGTTCTCCTTGAATAGAACCCGTTTAAGCAAATGCTTCTGGTTACGAATAGCTTATCTTCTAACTTAAAGATTAAGTCCTCACTCATGCAAAACTTTAAAGTATGCACTGAGAAATGATCAAAACATTGATCACCGAAAATGCGCCTGTTTCAGTAAACTTTGAACACTCAACACATATGAATGTTCCTACTGACAATTCTCAGTTTCCTGTTTACAATCAAACTCTGAAACTTAAGCTATAGATTGATTAACTATAGACTTAGATATCCTCAAAGGATTTCACAAATCATCTATCACAGATGAAGAACACACAGAAATTTTGGCGCAATATTTCTTCGATTATTCAGAAAGTTACAGTTGAGTGATGAGAGGAAAACTCAACTAACTTTTCATATGTACATGACATCTAACTTCTCATTCTCTTATTCTATGTCTCTCTCTCTCGTATATGCCTCTCATACTTTTCCCTCATCTTCTTCTATCTCTCATCCTTTTCTTCCTACTATGCGCCTCGACATTTTCCAGGTATTTATAGATAAATTTGTACAAGCTTATAACGCTGACTATACTACTGTACATATGTGTACAACTTTTCCGGTTCTTCTTCCAAGCTCCAAAATTTGTTCTTTTCTTCCTCCTTTCATCTTTCAACTCTTCATAAACTCAAAACTGTAAAATTGATCAATTCTGGTAACATTCCGGTGACTTTACTATGACCTTCCGGTACTGTTCCAGGTGCCCTTCCGGTGACCTTTTTAAAGAAATTTTTGCTGAAGTTCCTGCGGACTTAAAGACCTTCAAATTGTTGATTGTCTTGCACCAACAGCTCCCCCTCAATCATCAATTGAGGTTTTCTCTGTCTTCTTTATTCCTGCCATATCTTTAAACCTTTGTAACTTTGGTCCGTCCAAACTTTTTGTAAGCATATCAGCTATCTGATCTTTTGTTGAAGTATGAATTACTTCAATCTCTTTATCCATCACCTTCTCTCTTAGAAAGTGATACTGAATCTCAATGTGTTTGGTCCTGGCATGAAAAACAGGATTAGCAGCTAAATATAATGAACTCATATTATCTCCAAATATAACTGGTGTTCTCTGTATAGTGTCAAAATTCTTCATTAAAGTCTTTAGCCAAATCACTTCCTTTGCGGCTTCAACCATGCCTTTGTACTCAGCTTCGGTAGAAGACAAAGCAACTGTATGTTGCTTCTTGGAACACCATGAGATTAGCTTATCTCCCACATAACACATGTATCCATAGGTTGACCTTCTGTCATCTGGATTACCTGCCCAATCTGCATCACTGTATATTTTGATATTTGTATCTGATGTAAAACCATAATACAAACCTTCTTTGAGTGTACCCTTAATGTACCTCAACACCCTTTGTCCTGCAATCCAATGTTCTTTCCTTGGACAGTGCATGAATTGAGACAATACTCCTACTGCATATGATAAATCAGGTCTGGTTAAAGTAGCATAGATAAGACTACCAACCAAACTCTGGTATTGTCTCACGTCCTTGAATTCTTCACCTCCAAACTTACTCAATTTGTGATTCACCTCCATTGGAGTAGGTGCTATCTGGCAATCATTCATTTTAAACTTGATTAACAAGTTCTTCAAATATCTTTCTTGGGTCACGAATACTCCATGCTGAGTATATGTGATCTCCATACCCAAGAAATATGACAAGTCTCCCAAGTCACTTATCTTGAACTCCTTTTTCCATTTGCTTCTTGAGTCTTTGTATACCTGACTCATCTGTTCCTGTAAGGATTATATCATCAACATATATGCACATGTATATGAAACCATTATCACTTGCTTTTATAAGCAGACTACTATCTGCTTCAGACACCTGAAAACCAAGTTCTTTCAAGAACTTTTACAAGTCTATAATTCCACGCTCTTGGAGCCTGCTTCAAACCATACAAAGCTCTCTTGAGCTTGCACACATGATCTGGATATTTTTTATCTCTGAACCCTTGAGGTTGCTCCATGAACACATCATCTGAAATATAACCATTCAGAAAAGCATTTTTCACATCTAACTGACATAACTTCCAACCTTTGCTCGCAGCAACAGCTATGAGTGTTCTGATGGTTGTCATCTTTGCCACTGGACTATAAGTCTCATCATAATCAACTCCATATGTTTGAGCAAACCCTTTGACAACAAGTCTAGCTTTGTATCTAGACACACTTCCATCTGCAAATCTTTTGGTCTTGTAGACCCACTTGCATCCAATAATCTTCTGGCTATTTGGTTTAGGAACTAAATCCCATGTTTGATTTTCCACCAATGCATCATGTTCTTCTTGCATAGCTTTCTCCCATTTTTCTTTACCTTTTGCCTCTTCATATGTAGAAGGGTCTTCATCTGCTTTCATCATGTAAGCATAATCTTTCGTAGCCAAAAATGAAGTATCATAACTGTACCTTGTAGGTTGCCATCTGTTTCTTGATGACCTTCTGAGTTCTCCGGTCCTTGAGGTTTCTGGTTCTTCACACTCAGGATCAAATCTTGGCCTTTCTTCAACTTCTTCTTGCACTTCATAATTTTTCTTCTTCATCAACTATTTGAACCTTTGATTTACCTTTCTTTTGACTCACTTCTTCTTCATCACCTGTATTGTTATTAACTGTTCCTGCATACCAAGAACTTTGCTCATCAAACGTAACATCTTTTGAAACCAGAAAATGTTTTGTGGATGGATTCCACAACCTGTATCCCATCTGTCTATCATCATAACCAATGAAAACATATTTTTCAGCTTTAGGTTCCAATTTGTGTCTTAATTGTGATGGCACATATGCATATGCCACACATCCAAATACTCTGCAATGATCTAGGGTAGGTCTTTTACCCCACCAAGCTTCATATGATGTCATACCCTGCAGGGCTTTACATGGTAACCTATTGACCAAATAAGTAGCTGTATTTACAGCTTCAGCCCACAAATAATTAGGGCAATTTTTCTCATTCATCATGGACCTTGCAAACTCAACAAGAGTCCTATTCCTTCTTTCTGCTACACCATTTTGTTGAGGAGAGTACCTGCAAGTAACTTCCCTTTTTATACCTTGCATTCCATAAGTAGTCACTGAATTCGTTGGAGAAATACTCTCCCCCTCCATCTGATCTTAGTCTCTTCAGTTTATGACCTGTAGTTCTTTCTGCATATGCATGATAATGTTTGAATGTATTGAATACTTCTGACTTATCCTGATCACATAGATAGTGATCCATCTAGTAGCATCATCAACATAATCACATAATATCTTGATCCATTTATACTGAAATCTTTTGATGGTCCCCACACATCTGTGTGTACCAACTCAAGCTTCTCTGAGTACATTAAAACCATGCTTGGAATAAGAATTCTTATGAGCCTTACCAAATTGACATGCCTCACATTTGTATGTCATATGTTGACCTGCAACATTAGGCAATCCAAGCACTGAACCATTGTTAACCATATCTTTAATCCCTCTTTCATTGAAATGTCCAAGCCTTTTGTGCCAAAGATCTAACTCAGAAATTTTCTGTCCTTCATATGTAAACATGGCCTGACCAATATTACCTTGAATCTTCAGTGTAAACAGTCTTCCTTCTTTCTTTCCTGAAACAATCTGTTTATACCCTTGACTGGGATCTTCCACGTATACTCCTTCATTAGTGAATCTTACTTCATATCCCTTTTCAACAATTTGTCCTACACTTATCAAATTCTTAGGAATTGTAGGAACATACAGTACCTTACCCAATAAGGTACTACCATCTTTAGCTTTCACTGATCCAATCGACTTCACTTTATGCTTTGTGTTGTCACCTGTTTGAACAACATGATTAGAAACTTTATTCTCCAAATCAGTCATCAATGATATGTTTCCACTCAGGTGATTGCTACATCCTGAGTCAATGTAGAAGACTCTTTGATCTTCACTCTGTCTTTCACAAGTAGCATTCAATATCAATGTTGAATCCTCCTTCTGTTCTGAAGCATAATTGTAGTAGGTATTGTTATATTGTTGACTTTGGAATCCTCTACCTGCATTTCTTCCAAAGTAACTCCTACCACGTCTGCCTCTGAAATTTCCTCTTTGATTTCTGCCACCTCTTCCTCTTGCATTGTAACTTTGACTATATCCATTAAATGGATATAGTCAAAGTTACAATGCAAGAGGAAGAAGGTGGCAGAAATCAAAGAGGAAATTTCAGAGGCAGACGTGGTAGGAGTTACTTTGGAAGAAATGCAGGTAGAGGATTCCAAAGTCAACAATATAACAATACCTACTACAATTATGCTTCAGAACAGAAGGAGGATTCAACATTGATATTGAATGCTACTTGTGAAAGACAGAGTGAAGATCAAAGAGTCTTCTACATTGACTCAGGATGTAGCAATCACCTGAGTGGAAACATATCATTGATGACTGATTTGGAGAATAAAGTTTCTAATCATGTTGTTCAAACAGGTGACAACACAAAGCATAAAGTGAAGTCGATTGGATCAGTGAAAGCTAAAGATGGTAGTACCTTATTGGGTAAGGTACTGTATGTTCCTACAATTCCTAAGAATTTGATAAGTGTAGGACAAATTGTTGAAAAGGGATATGAAGTAAGATTCACTAATGAAGGAGTATACGTGGAAGATCCCAGTCAAGGGTATAACAGATTGTTTCAGGAAAGAAAGAAGGAAGACTGTTTACACTGAAGATTCAAGGTAATATTGGTCAGGCCATGTTTACATATGAAGGACAGAAAATTTCTGAGTTAGATCTTTGGCACAAAAGGCTTGGACATTTCAATGAAAGAGGGATTAAAGATATGGTTAACAATGGTTCAGTGCTTGGATTGCCTAATGTTGCAGGTCAACATATGACATACAAATGTGAGGCATGTCAATTTGGTAAGGCTCATAAGAATTCTTATTCCAAGCATGGTTTTATGTACTCAGAGAAGCTTGAGTTGGTACACACAGATGTGTGGGGACCATCAAAAGATTTCAGTATAAATGGATCAAGATATTATGTGATTTATGTTGATGATGCTACTAGATGGATCACTATCTATGTGATCAAGGATAAGTCAGAAGTATTCAATACATTCAAACATTATCATGCATATGCAGAAAGAACTACAGGTCATAAACTGAAGAGACTAAGATCAGATGGAGGGGGAGAGTATTTCTCCAACGAATTCAGTGACTACTTATGGAATGCAGGTATAAAAGGGAAGTTACTTGCAGGTACTCTCCTCAACAAAATGGTGTAGCAGAAAGAAGGAATAGGACTCTTGTTGAGTTTGCAAGGTCCATGATGAATGAGAAAAATTGCCCTAATTATTTGTGGGCTGAAGCTGTAAATACAGCTACTTATTTGGTCAATAGGTTACCATGTAAAGCCCTGCAGGGTATGACATCATATGAAGCTTGGTGGGGTAAAAGACCTACCCTAGATCATTGCAGAGTATTTGGATGTGTGGCATATGCATATGTGCCATCACAATTAAGACACAAATTGGAACCTAAAGCTGAAAAATATGTTTTCATTGGTTATGATGATAGACAGATGGGATACAGGTTGTGGAATCCATCCACAAAACATTTTCTGGTTTCAAAAGATGTTACGTTTGATGAGCAAAGTTCTTGGTATGCAGGAACAGTTAATAACAATACAGGTGATGAAGAAGAAGTGAGTCAAAAGAAAGGTAAATCAAAGGTTCAAATAGTGATGAAGAAGAAAATTATGAAGTGCAAGAAGAAGTTG
>MU263338.1:0-45114 GCA_020310875.1 Ceratopteris richardii
GTCAATAAGTAAAAATCTTATTTCAGTTGGGCAGATGGTGGAGCGTGGTTATCAAGTGCGGTTCAACGAATCAAGGTGTTTTGTTGAAAATCCGAAGCAAAATTATAAAGTCTTGGCAAAAGGTCAACGGCGAGGAAGATTGTTTACATTGGATGCAGCTCCTAATTTTGTTTCTTATTATTCAGTTGGTAATAATAAGATTTCTTAGATTGAATTATGGCATAAGCAAATAGGACATGTAAATGTGCAGAAGTTAAAAGACATGGCTAAAAGAAAGATTGTTGTTGGTTTACCTAATATTTCCAAACAAAATATGGTTCATTTGTGTGATGCCTGTCAATTTGGTAAGCAAGCAAGGCATCCTTTTTCTAGTGTCAAATTGCAAAGTAGGGATTTATTAGAATTGGTGCATACTGATGTTTGGGGTCCTACGAAAGAAACATCACTTGGAGAAAGTAAGTATTATTTCTCTTTTGTAGATGACTTTAGCCGAATGACTTTTGTGTATTTCCTTAAGCACAAGAGTGATGTGTTTGATTGCTTTCTCAAATTTAAAGCAATGGCCGAAAAGCAAACTGGAAAGGTAATTAAAAGATTAAGATCTGATGGTGGTAGTGAGTATTTTTCAAGAATGTTTAATGACTTTCTTTGGAGTGAAGGTATAAGGAGGGAAGTTACTTGCAGGTATACTCCTCAACAGAACGGAGTAGCAGAAAGACGAAATAGGATTATTGCAAAAATAGCAAGAGCCATACTGAATGAAAAGCATATGCCATTGAAATTTTGGGCTGAAGCGGTAAATACAGCAGTATATTTGATGAATCGTATGACAACATCTACAACGCATAATGTAACTCCTTTTGAGGTTTGGTTTAATAGAAAACCTGTTATTGATCACTTACGTGGATTTGGTTGTGTTTGTTTTGCTATGGTTCCATATGCATTGAGAACCAAACTAGAGGCAAAGTCCGAAAAATGCATTTTCATGGGTTATGCAAATAATCAGAAAGGATATAAGTGTTATAATCCTATAAGTAAGGAAATGATTATTAGTCGTGATGTACGCTTTGATGATTTATTCTCTTGGTATACAGATCCTATTTTGCAGGTTCAAGAAGAAATGCAAGAAGAAATCGAAGATGATGTACATGATACTATAGGAGTGAGCTCAGAAGGTGAGAATGGAGAAAAATTATCACCTACATCAAAAGAGAAAGGAAAAGGTAAAGCAAAGCTCGTTGAGATAAGTGATGATGTAGAAATTGATCAAAGTTCCAAATTTGATTTTATAAAACATGAACATGAACTTAGGAGAAGTTCAAGAGAGAGAAGGCCAACACAAAGGTATATTGAGTCTTATTATGTTTCACATTCAACTTTTATGTCAAAAGTTATTGAAGAACAGGAACCTACATGTTTCAAAGATGCAAATTTAAATGTTAATTGGTCAAACGCAATGCAAGAAGAGATAGATGCATTATATGAGAATAGCACATGGAAGCTTGTACCACGAGATAATAACATGAAGGTAATTGGAAATAAGTGGGTATTTTGGATTAAAAGAAATAGTGATGGTTCCATTTCCACGTACAAGGCAAGGTTAGTTGCAAAAGGTTTTGCACAAACATATGGAATTGATTACGAAGAGACATTTAGCCCAATTGCAAGAATGTCAACTATACGAACAATTTTGAGTGTTGCAGCAAGTAAATGTTGGAAGATATTTCAACTTGATGTCAAAAATGCATTTTTGAATGGTCAATTACAAGAACAGGTTTATATGGAGCAACCAGAAGGATTTAAAGATGAAAAATATCCAAATTTTGTTTGCAAGCTAACAAAAGCATTATATGGTTTGAAACAGGCACCTAGAGCTTGGAATCATCGATTGGTAAGATATTTGGAAGCTCAAGGATATAAACCAAGTGTTGCAGATCCTTCTTTATATGCTAAGTTTGTAATAGATCAATGTGTGTATATTTGCATTTATGTTGATGATCTTATTATTACAGGAAGCACTATTGATGAGATTGATGAAATTAAGAAAAAACTTGGTAAAGAGTTTAAGATTTCAGATCTGGGAATTTTACGTTATGCATTGGGAATTGAAGTTATTTATGATGAACAAGGTATATGGTTGAGTCAAAAGAAGTACATATGTGATTTACTTCAAAAGTTTGGTTTGTCAGAATGTAAAGCAGTTGCAAATCCTCTGGAGCCTAATGTAAAATTGAGTATACATGATGGTGTTCATTTTGAAAATATAGATATGTATAGATCGCTGGTTGGATCATTATTGTATGCTATAAGTACATGAGATGATATTGGTTATGCAGTTGGAGTACTCTCACAGTTCATGCACAAGCCTACAAATGTACATTGGAATGCGGCTAAGCGTGTGCTATGCTATTTGAAAGGCACTTTGAGTGAAGGTTTATTTTACTCACATGATACTAATCTTGATATTAAAGCTTTTAGTGATGCAGATTGGGCAGGAAATAAAGATGATCGACGTAGCACAAGTGGTTACCTATTAATGACAGGAAATTGGCTTGTATCTTGGAGTTCAAAGAAACAACCAACAGTGGCGCTTTCATCTACAGAAGCAGAATATCGTGCGCTTGCAGAGTTGACATGTGAAGCAATGTGGTTTAAAAAGTTATTTGAAGATTCACATCTTCTTTATGTAACTCCACAAACTTATGGCGACAATATGAGCAATATACATTTGGTAGCTAATCTAGTTTTCCATGCACGTACCAAGCATATTGAAGCTCATTACCATTATGTTCGTGAAAAGGTAGTTTCGAAAGAAATCAACATTTCTTTTATATCTTCAAAAGATCAACTTGCAGATATGATGACAAAATCTCTTGATGGAACAAAGATACAAAGATTCAAACAATTGATTGGATTGTTAGAATATTCAAGCAAAGCTTGAGGGGGAGAATGTTGCGCATCCGTTCTTTTTAGGAAAACCTTTTTGGTTTAAGACCATTCTTTTAGCTCTTTAGATATCAACCATTATTTTCATAAAAAGAGTCATACAAAGTTGACCACTCTTTTAGTGCTTTAAAATAGCATCCATTATTTTTGTCAAAAAGTTGTTGAGCAACTTTTTAGTTATTATCGATTCCTTTAGAACTTTAAATATTCTTCACTACTTTTGTACAAGAAAATCATTGGCACATATTCATTTCCGAAATTCTATATAAAGAGCATAGGAATTCATTTCTGTAACTCAGTTGTTGATACGCCATCATTGTGAATATAGAGACATTTTTTTTGTACAGAGAACTTCTCTTCGTTTATCTAGTCTTGCGCGTCTACTCTGCTCTATCATCTTTGCAGTCTATGCTATTCTCTGCTTCTCTTCATGCTTCCGTTTATGCTACTTCTTGAACCCCCTTTATTCTACATGAAATCCTAAGAGAGAGACCCACATAAAAGCACATTATTTTGCATACTGTAGCGGATGTGATACTAGCTGGTCACCCACTAGGAATCATCCTTAAAATGGTGAGAGCGATGCGGATTAGTTGAAAATGAAACGGAGAGCCGGCACCAGAGAGAGAGAGAGAGAGAGACAGAGAGAGAGAGGGAGGGGCAGCGGCAAAGGATTTATATAGAAGCTAGAACAGTGTTGCAGATGAGGTATCGTAAAGTCGCCCATGAAGACTCATATTCGAAATGCTTAGAAAGACGGTGATGATTTTCATAGCGCAGATTCTTCGCAAGCACTACCATGACGACATTGACGAGACAGACAGATTCTTGCTTTTGCTTTTCACACGTCAAAGGAAGCTTGGTAATATGCTTTAGTATTTCCAGGAGACGCGCATATAACCTAGATTCAGATGGCCTCCTGATTGTTGTGGCTGCAAAGTCACGCAGGTCTTCTTGCAACCGAAAGGTTTCTCTCGTGGGGGTATAAAAGTAATGGCGCCGATATGAGTGAAGAAATTCAACAGAGAGGATAGAAGGTGTACTCGTTTTACAGAAGAAAGGACAACTCTATCTTGCTTCTTTGCCATCCATGAAATGACCTTCTTCTCGAGCATCGTTGCATATCCATTTGTACTCCTCGGATCTTAGGATCTAGCCCAATGAGCATTTGTATATGCTTTCACCTGCAAATTCTCTTCAAAAGGATAGAAAAGACCTTCATTTAAAGTAGCCTTCACATATTTGGGTACTCTCTTAGCTACAAGTAAACTAGGAACCTTAGATGTGTGCATGAATGTAGATGACATACCAGCCATATACCCTAAGTCAGGTCATGTGATAGTGGCATAACTCAAACACACCACTATAGATCTATACAAGAGCTGCATCCTTAACTTTATCACCTTCTTTTGAATTCAATATCATATCAACTTCCCGAATCCCACAAAGTAGGGGCAGAGCTTGTGGTTCCAAGGGCACTAGTCCCATTCACTTGTATCTTTTTCTTTTTTAATTAAAGTCCAGGAGAGTATGCCAAGGTGGAACTTCCCTTTTATTGAAAAAAATAATATTTCAACTTCCATTGGATTCCTCAATGGTTTGCAACTTGTAAATCCACCTATTCTCAATATATCAAAGATGTATTTTGTTTGCATGAGCGAGATGCCCTTATCCTTATATATGACTTCAATACCTAGAGAATATCTTAGATCTCCAAGGCATGAGATCTTGAATTCTTTTCCATGCATCGCATTAATGTCCTCGATGCTTTCTTCATGGTCCACTGTAATAATCAAGTCATCCACATGTACACATAACCAGCTGATAGATGATTTACCTTCTCTTTTGTAGAATAGGTATGGATCATTAATGCTTTGTGTATTCCCACAATTGATCAAATAATCTACAAGTCTTTGATCACATGCCCTTGCAGCTTTTTTTAGACCATAGAGTGCCTTCTTTAACCTGCAAACATACTCACCTTTGATTTTTCCTTGAAACTGCAATGGTTGGTCCATGTATACCACCTCTTCAAGATCTCCATTTAGGAACATGTTCTTCACATCTAGTTGATACATCTTCCATGATTGGTAGCTTCAATTGCAATGGTTGTTTTGATGTTATTCATCTTTGCCACATGCCAAAATATATCTTTTTATTCCACTCCATAACTATGAGCAAAACCTTTAGCTACAATCCAAGCAATGTTACTAGTTGAATGCTTTCTTTCCTTATATACACACTTGTTCACAATGAACTTCTTGTTTTTCTTCTTTGGCACTAATGTCCAAGTGTAATTATCCTCCAAAGCTTTTATTTCCTTCTGCATAGACTCATCCCATTATGTTCATATATTTTCTTCTTAAAAGCTTCTTGGTTCTTCAATTACTTTGTTCATATATACAAAGTTTCTAGCCATGAATCAATCATAAGTAAGCCTCTCAACTCAATACCTTACCCATCACACCTTATTTCATCTTTCCATTGACTTGGATATATTATGTTTACTTTTGAGCTATTCCCATTTTTATCATGATGGTCTACATTGAGTTGTGTCCATAAATCTTCATCTTCTTCAAACTTTGTGCTCCTTGCCTTGCCTTTGTTGCTTGCATCACTTAGTTGAATTGATGTGGGGTATCTCCACTCCATGATGGATGTTTTCTAGATTCATTTTGTCCACTAAGCACAATGCTTTTTTGTTCTTCATTTCCTCTTGAAGTCCTTCCTTCGGCATCTTCATTTGTTTGGATTTCAAGAATGCCAAGGTAAAAGTTCATCAAATATGACATCACTTGATACCTTTAACTCCTTAATTGTGGATTTGTATCATAAGTAGCCCTTATTGTAACCTACATACCCAATGAATATGCATATTTCTCATCTATCATCCAGTTTTCTCCTTAGTTCACTTGGTATCATCACATAACAAGTACAACCAAACACTATCAAGTATGACCTATCTAGTTTTCTATTATAGCAAGCTCCATGGGTCCTATGTTCATGATGTACATGGCACTAGTTGTATCAACCCAATAGAGATTTTTCATTCCCATTGTCTTCATCATTGCCCTAGAACATCTGGCAATGTAACAAATCTTCCTTTTTACTACATCATTTTGTTATTTTGTGTGACTACATGTGATTTGTATCTTGGTGGCATTTGACTCCAAGAAATCAGTGAACTTTTGGGAGAAGTATTCTCCCCCTCCATATGACCTTAAGCATTTTATGTAATTATCACATTCCTTCTCCACAATAGCCTTGAGCTTCTTGAAGTAATAAAGGACGCCTTATTTATGCTTCATATAATAAATCCAACTCATCCTTATGTGATCATCAATGAAGGTTACAACATATCTAGTAAGTAATCCATTTGAGCTCTCCTTTGTTGGCTCCCAAACATCTATATGAACTAGGATCAAGTGGACGACAATGAAAATAGTTACTTGTCTTAAATGTCAACCTAGTATATGATTTCGGTAAGATTCCCTAAATGATAGGATGCTCTTTTCCTTAAAATAGGGTTCATCACACTCAAGGTCCATAGGTGATTGATTGCAAGTAATAAAAAATTTCAAATTTAAACTTGAAAGCATGAATAGTCATGCTTGGAGCCTTGCTTCATAAGGCACCAAGAGGCATTGATTTAGATGGTTCATATGCTCCTAAGTTTGGGGCTTGATTTTCAACAATGTGCACACCCGGTTGGGTGCTTTCCATGGAGAGTAGAGATTGATGAAGAGAGGACCATGTGGCTTTAAGGATATTCTTATGTTTAGATGTTTATTATAACATTAAAAATCTTATTGCTTCTCAAATTCGCACTCTTTTCGTTTCCATGATCAACATAAGATTTATTTATTCTCTTTCATTTCATACAATAGGATGCACACATGTACACACTTATGTCTATTCTTTTATCTCTCTCTTAATATGAGCCATTTGGTCAAAAAAGGGAGGCGGCAAGACGTTGATAGGAAAAAGGCAAAGATGATACCGATGAGAAAAGTAATGTAAAGAAGTTCGGATGATGGTAAGGGAAATTTACGAAGAGTAGAAACAATATTTAAAGAAGATGGGGTAAGACGAGTATTAAGCGAAAATAAACCATAGTGTATGTGTTAGAACTCTACCAGCAATGGATCCAAGTTCTAAACTTTCAATTAAGTTCAAGTGACGGAAAGAGATGTATTTGTTCATTCATGCACTTTAAATGTCTCCATTTAAACATCTATGTTTATTTATACATACATACTATTTCGCATTTTTGTTTCTTTGTTTATCCGTCCATCTATGTTCACCATAAATATTTTCATGAACAAAGTAATGTTCATGCACTCATTAACCTACGTATCATTCTTATTTTTCATCGTTTGTTTTTCTAGTTTCTTTATAGAAAGAATAAAACATGATGAAAATAATAATAAACACTATTATACTGATAATGGTGCGGTTGATTTTCACATTCAAAATGGGATTGAAAAGACAAAGGACATCCATTCCCTCATAAACACTTACTCTACCAATCAAGCTACAATGAAGAGATAACTGTTAGCTTTTTTTTTTCAATACTGTCATCATTAGCATCGTCTTTCTCACAATCATGGTTCAGCTCTCTTGATGATGAATGAGTCCGCCAATCAAACTACGATAAAGAGAACATTATCATTATTTAACTTATCGGCACTGTTATCGTTGTCATCAATGAAATTAATGTAGTTGTTGATGTTTTTAAAAAAATGGAGGTTCAATCCAGGTCTACTCCTCCAGGCTTTAACTTTGAAATCGCAACTGTACAAGGAAGGGCATAGTACCCATGGGAACCCCCTTATCCCACAAGAACAGGGGTTTGCATCGCTGAGTTAGACTGCAGTCACATCTATCGCATAGCAAGATAAAGGGTGGCACATCAGCCACAATAGAAGGTTTCCATGTTAACATGTCCCTTACATGTTGCCGGTGGGGGTTGAACCCTCGCCCCTGCCTCAAGAGGCAAAAGGCCCAACCACCCAACCAAGCAGCTTGGGATGCAGTCGTTGATGTTGTTCATGCCATTAACATTATCATAATCATCAATTATTTCTCTTTATTACGGCAAGAGCTGATCGGATTATCCCCATCTTTTCAGATAACATAGTAATGCTGATAAAAACTATAGACGTTAAGTAGAAAACTTCCAACTCACACATGCAATGTTTCGTATTATAGTTATAAGGTATTATCGTTTCATTTTTCATGTTGATTAATATAATAATAGATATATCAGTTGTGAGTTTGCCACTCTGTTTGTGTCTATGATCACCATCCATTTTATTAGAGTAGGATGCACGCATGTACACATATATCCTTATGCTTTTGTCTCTCTTATTATGAGGCATTTGGTCAAAAAGGGAGGTGCCAATAAGTCAATAGGGAAAAGACAAAGCTGATGACGATGAAAAAGGTAACATAAAAAGGGATGGATGATGGACGGGAAGGGAACTTTAAGAAGAGGAATATTAAAATAAAGTAAAGCATAGTGTATGTGTCAGAAGACTAGCATCAATGGATCAAAGTTTTGAAGTTCCAGGTTTGCTTCAAGTGACTGAAAGAGATTTATGTGTCCATTCATGACTTATATTCAGATGGATAAATGTTAACATAGGTTACCAAAGTTTTGCAGTAGAAAAAATGTGTCCGTTTAAAATCTGTGTTCATATATACATATGCACAATATTTGATATTATTCCTTGTGTATATCCTTCTATCCATGCTCAGTATGTATATATATATATATATATATATATATATATATATATATATATATAATATTGTCACGAATAGACTAATGTTAATGCACTCATTAATTTACATGCCATGTTATCGGTTTTTTCTAATTTCTTTACAGAAAGAATAAATCATAATGAAAACAATAAGAAGAACAAAGTAATTCGGATTTTTAAGCAATTAATAATATGGTTGATTTTCAAATTCAAAATGGAATTGAAAAAAGAAATACAATAGCACCCTAAGGGACTTGGTTGCGAAACCTTGAGGAGCACTAGCTCTTCTAATCAAGCTACAATCAACAGATGACTGTTCATATTTTTGTTAATACTATCGTCATTAGAATCATCGTCCTCATCATCATGGGTCTGTTCTCCTTGACGGTAAATGGTTCGGCCAATCAACCATCAAGAGGAGATTGTCATTATTTAATATGTTCTCTGTTGTGGTTCTCGTCAGTAGAATTATTTTTTTAGTCGTTGATGTTGTTCATGTCGTTAATACTATCATCATCATCATCAATTATTTCTCTTTATTACGCCGAGACGTGATGGGAAAGGGACACAAAAACGAGCACGATTAGTGGCGCTCTTTATGATCACCGTCGATTCTCATTCTACATAATGCTGACGTTTCTTCAATGATAGCTTGACTGTGGCGATGCACAATGATTGATGGAAGCTTTCACGAAACAACTACAAAGACAAGATTATGGGAGAGAAATCTGAGAGCCAGAATTGATGATGAGAAGCGGGATAATATCCGTCTGTCAATTCCTTTGAGTTTCATTCTGGATAACGTATTTCTGCCACGACTGTAAGCTGCAAGATCACAACATGATTGAGAGAATGGATAGCAGCTGGATACGCGAAAAAGAGAGAGAGAGAGAGAGAGAGAGAGAGAGGGGGGGGGGGGGGGCGGTCCATGATGATCACAAAATTGTGGAAAATGTTGTGATTATGAAATCCTTAGAGAGAGACCCACATAAAAGCACATGATTTTGCGTACTGTAGTGGATGTGATACGAGCCGGTCACCCACTAGGAATAGTCCTTAAAATGGTGAGAGCGATGCTGATGATTTTGATATCGGATCGCACTTGCGACCGCTGCAGTGCGGAGTCCTGCGGTTGTAAATGAAACAACGAGCCGGAGAGAGAGAGAGAGAGAGAGAGAGAGAGAGAGAGAGAGAGAGAGAGAGAGAGAGAGATAGAGAGAAAGAGAGAGAGAGAGAGAGAGATGCAGCGGCAAAAAAATTATGTAGAAGCTAGAACAGCATGGTAAAGTCGCCCACGAGGACTCAGACGATGATTTTCATAGCGCAGACTCGTCGCAACCAATGCCATGACAAGACAGATAGAACTCCGACGGAGATCTTGCTTTTGGTGTTAACACTTAAAAGAAGCTTGGCAATCTGCTTTGGTATTTCGGGAAGGCTCATAGACGGCCGCAAGGGCACACAAACAACTCAGGTTGGGTTCACACAGAACCAGTGGTACAAACACTTAAAAGTGTAGTGTTCCTGGTGGAACAATGAGAAAATCATTTAGTTCCACAGGTCATGTGTTCACACATGAAGGCGGAACTATGCAAAAGTTATTTTTGTGCCGCAGCCCTATGTGAACACAAGTGATGGTGGAACAAAGACTTTTTTCTCTACATAAATCTTTACAAATACATAAAAAAAGGGTCAAACAATTAAAGCAAATTCCCTTACCAATTACGTAAAACAAACATATCTTGTTACAATACATTGCATTAAAATGAAGCATAATGTAATTGGTACAAAACATTATGATGATGATGATGATGGTGATGATGTATCCATCTCCTCCAAAGCTTCATTTCCAAACTGCTTTTGCGCATTCATTCTTGCTTGCTCTTTGTACATTATGCTTGCAATCCTGTCTCGTCGCTCTGAGTTGCTCCCAAGATCAATTGCTTCTTCATTAGCGCATTGACCACGATCCATTGCTTTTTTTGATCCCATTCCATCTGTTGCTCACAGTTTTGCCAAGGACATGGATACTACTCTTTTATTCTCTTCTAATTGCCCATTCTGACTTGCCAATTCTGCTTCTGCTTCTACTTCTGGAACCCAATACATATCAAAAGTATCTCCATGACAAATGCAAATATTATGGAGTACAAGACATGCAGCAACATGATCTGGCATATAACGTAGATCCATATCACATATTTTTAATAAAATTCAAAAGCTTCCTTCTTTACAACCTTTGACTGGGACTAATATGTATGGTCGAGAAGGATATGCACAATCACCAACCTAGCAATACTAACCTAGTTCACCTCTTTCACATCTCTGTCCTAGTTCGCTTCCTGTGAAATTAAGGGAATCATGCATTGATCGTGCCCATCCTACATCATAATTCCAAATAGAGCAATTGGAAGCTACTGTTATTTGCAACACGATAGAGTGAAAACCTTTGTGATTGAAGTAATCAACATGATTTTCATGTGGAGCAATTATAGGTACATGGCTTCCATCTATTGCGCCCACAACATAAGGTATTCCTCTTATTGCCTGAAACTCTTTCGCTAACATTGTGAAGTGAGATGTTGAAGGCCATCTAATGTATGTGTCTCTAAGATCAGATGCTACAATAGCTTTAATAAAATCATGCACAATACCACAACATCTGCTCTTTGAGCATCCAAAAGTGTCCCCTATGCCCGTAAGCCATCTAATACAATAGCTTCTTGATCTTGTAAATGGAAGGTTTTGCATAAAGGGTCCAGGCTTTCCACACAAGTAATGGAAGGTTTCCTTGGTAATCCTCAGGTGATGTTTGAACATATTGTTACTATAAGCATTCAAAAGATAGCTTTTAACAAAGCCATGAGGACGTGGGTATGCCCATGCTTGCCTATGTTCATGACCCTTTCCTCGAATAATGGCATTATTCATTATCATGGACCATGCCACACATTCATTTAACTGCAACTAAGCTTGTAGCATGACATGATCACGATTATGGCTTGACTCTTGAAGTAACTCTATCAAAGCTAATGCACGTATCAATGCACAAATTAATGAAACTTCTTATGGCATGTCCATTAGAACCTACAAAAAAATAGAAGGGATATTTTGAATATAGAAAAATGCACATGCATACATTCAACATATGCAAATGCATAATGCAATAGACGCACATGCATACATAATACAAATGTAGTCATGCAACATATGCACATGTATGCATGCAACATATGCACATGTATGCATGCAACATATGCACATGTATGCATGCAACATATGCACATGTATGCATGAAACATATGCACATGTATGCATGCAACATATGCACATGTATGCATCCAATATGCATATGCATATGCAAATGCATATGCAAATGCATACATGCAACATATGCAGAGTGCATTAATGCATATATGCAACATATGCACATGCACATGCAACATATGCACATGCACGTATAAATGCATACATGTAACATATGCATATGCAAATGCAGACATGCAACATATCCACATGTATGAATGCAACATATGCACACACATATGCAACATATGCAACATATGCACATGCATATGCAACATATGCACATCCATATGCAACATATACACATGCATATGCAACATATATGCACATGCATATGCAACATATAAATAAATGCAACATATGCAACATATATGCACATGAGTATGCAACATATATGCACATGAGTATGCAACATATATGCACATGCATATGCAACATATACATAAATGCAACATATGCAACATATGCAACATATACACATGCACATGCAACATATGCACATGCATATGCAACATTTGCAACATTTGCAACATATGCACATGCATATGCAACATATACATAAATGCACATAAAAATTCCAAATACGCACATGCACATAAAAATGCATACATGCAACATATGCATATGCAAATGCATACATGCAACATATGCATATGCAAATGCATACATGCAACATGTCCACATGTATGAATTAAACATATGCACATGCATATACAACATATGCACATGCATATGCAACATATGCACATGGATATGCAACATATGCACATGCATATGCAACATATGCACATGCATATGCAACATATGCACATGCATATGCAACATATGCACATGCATATTCAACATATGCAACATACACACATGCACATGCAACATATGCACATGCATATGCAGCATATACATAAATGCAACATATACAACATACACACATTCACATGCAACATATGCACATGCATATGCAACATATACATAAATGCACATAAAAATGCAACATATGCACATGTATGCATGCAACATATGCACATGCACATAAAAATGCATACACGCAACATATGCATATTCAAATGCATACTTGCAAAATATCCACATGTATAAATGCAACATATGCACATGCATATGCAACATATACATAAAGTCAACATATGCACATGCATATGCAACATACACACATGCACATGCAACATATGCAATCCAACATATGCACATGCATATGCACATGCATATGCAACATATGCACACGCATATGCAACATATGCACATGCGTATGCAACATATGCACATGCATATGCAACATATACATAAATGCAACATATGCACATGCATATGCAAACATACACACATGTACATGAAACATATGCACATGCAACATATGCACATGCATATGCAACACATGCACATGC
Organism: Ceratopteris richardii; assembly: GCA_020310875.1. Lineage (NCBI taxonomy): Eukaryota > Viridiplantae > Streptophyta > Polypodiopsida > Polypodiales > Pteridaceae > Ceratopteris > Ceratopteris richardii. The sequence goes on from MU263338.1 coordinate 13,418, forward strand.
ATATGCAACACATGCACATGCATATGCAACACATGCACATGCATATGCAACACATGCACATACATATGCAACACATGCACATGCATATGCAACATATGCAAATGCATATGGAACATATACATAAACTCAACATATGCACGTCCATATGCAACATACACACATGCACATGCAACATAAACACATGCACATGCAACATATGCACATGCACCTGCAACATATGCACATGCACCTGCAACATATGCACATGCACATGCAACATATGCACATGCACATGCAACATATGCACATGCATATGCAATATATGCACATGCATATGCAACATATACATAAATGAAACATATGCAATATATGCACATGCATATGCAGCATATGCACATGCATATACAGCATATGCACATGCATACGCAACATATGCACATGCATACGCAGCATATGCACATGCACATGCATATGCAATATATACATAAATGCAACATATGCAACATATGGACATGCATATATAACGTATGCACATGCATGCAACATATGCACAAGCATAGATGCAACATATGCATATGCATGCATGATGGATGAATGCATAATGCAACATATGCACATACATGTGCAAATGTATACATGCATACATGATGCATCATTACATAATGTAACATGTGTAATTGCATACATGCAAACATGATTGAAATGCAAAAAAATATAAAAAATCAACAATTAGCATGACTCAAAATTTCATGAATAAACCATCAAAACATAGCTCAAAGGAAATCCAAGTACAAGTCTAGTGTTAAGACTATAGTCGAAGATAATAAACATGAAAGTTCTCTTCCTAGGAGACGAAACATGATAGAATCTAGCTACTCTTCTTAAAGCTACTTAGAAAATCACACATGCTTGTATGAAGCCCGCTTACGAGCTTCAAGAATTCTTCTTCTATGAGCACATGCTTATTCTCCATTTCCCTGAAATGGTGAATAAGATCCTTTCCATTATCCATCAAATGGTATAATGATTCATCCCACTTTGGAATGCTTTGTCAAGAAGTGGATGAAGGTAAGGGTATGGGTTCACACTCATGAAGTTCACTTCCACGTCCGCCATTGTCATTGGAAAGGTTTGCACTTGAAGATGTGTGACTAAATGGAGTCATAATTGGAGGAGTATGGTAGAGTACTCATCTACCACATCAAACCTTTTGGCACGTTATCTTCCTAATGTTGCCCGAAATGGAGTTATGTGCCTTGTCTTGATGGTATTGTCCCAACACCTTTGCCCACTTCTTTTGACATGCTTCACTATCTTTATCAAAGTCGCGATAGGTTGAAGCTAATTTTGTTGAGACTTTGGCCCATAAGTTGACTCCCTGCTTCGATGGATTGTTGAACTCTTCACTCATTCCTCCTCGTATGTGAACGAGTTGGTCCACCCAAAGGTCCTTCCATTTTCTCTTCTTGCCATCATCTTCATCCCCTAAGTCAATGATAATCTTTCTTTTGGTTGTTTTGCCCTTCTTTGCTATGGGTTCTCGTGGTTGAAGACTTTCATCTTGCCTATGTTCCTTCCTCTTTGTTGACTTGCTACATGGAGGCTCTGTTTGAGAGGCTTCCAAGGGTGAAGGAGTTGGAAGGCATGATGAATTTGATGGGCCATTTTCATTTACCCCACAAGAAGGGGGTCTAAATGCAAATGCATGGGTAGGAGAAAGAGAAGTGCTTAACATGGCTTGGTAGCCATGAGGAGGAATAGAGAAAGATGGGTGTGAGTATGGGTAATAGGTAGGTTAAAAAAGAGAGGATTGAGAGAAGACCAAATTGTCTTCTTGCCCTTGAGATTCAAAGGAATGAGATGCTTGAGAGTCCATGACCTGAAATCAAAAGAAAACTAATGAGTAACATATACATAAATTGAAATGAAAAAGAAAAGAGAAATATAATATATGTAGAACACCTATCTTCACTCCAATAAACCTGAAAAAAAAGAACAAAGAAAACTAATGAATACACATGCCAATATAAAACATATAATAATATAAAAGTGAAATAAAAACCACCTCTATAGCACTTGGTTCTTCTACATTGGATATAAGTTCTCCAAAACTTGTTGTTGTACACTGTATAACCCTCCTCTTCATAGCATATCCTTGGAAATGAACATTGAAATTTGTATACCTCCTCTTTTATACGGTCTTCAAAAATGTAGGTCGCAAAAAAGTGTACGTTGCTAGAAAAATACATTGAAACTATACATGATGTAACAAATGACTTTGTTTTTCTCTTAAAAAAAACATTACATCAAACATTCGAATTTCTATTATTAATAGTAGTTTTTTGTCTTTTTAAATAAAAAAGGATGTTATGTGATGTTAAGGTTCGATTTTTGCTTTATTATATACTTCTTCTACCAAAGTGGACGCTCTGTGCCCCTCACGGTGGAGTTTACCCCTCCGAACATCTCAGCTGATTTTGGGGTGTGCACTAGCACATGATGGTACCGGGTACTGCCGCCCTTTCTGAATAGATGTGAACACGTACTCTCCAATGATTAGCGGAGAGAGGCGGCACACTTCTGCCACTGTGCTTTCTGAACTTGGCCTCAGACCAGATATTGCTTTGTTGTTGTTTTTCTATGAGTCGTGGCCTGAGGACACACATATAACCTAGATTCCGATTTTCCTCTCGTTTTTTCTTTTTCTTTTTCCATTTTTAAGGAAGCCATTACATTCTGGCAGGAGGCTGGTAGATGGCCTCCTGAGTTGCGTGGTTGCAAAGTCATGCATGTGTTGCAACCGAAAGGTCTCTCTGGCAAGGGCACAAATGTAATGGATCCCATATGAGTAAGGAATTATAGCGGAGAGAATAGAAGTTGTACCTCTCCCTTGGAGTGTATGCTTCACCTTCCCTTTATTTGATTACCTACTAGGTCATCCACGTGAGTTAAACTAGATCTTAGTAAAATATTCTTACTAGTGTTAAGTACTCGCAATCACACTATGTTGAAAAAATATGCTTGCTTAAAGTATGCTGTGAAAGGATGCCATATCTCGTTTCTGAGCTTCTCAATTGTCAACCGATTAAACTTATTAATTTGACCATTCAATCACACAAAAGAATTCCACAACTCTTCTCAAAGAAGAATTTCAATCTAACATGCATGATAGCCCAAACTAGGGCCCATTGTTAAGATGATTTTAAACAAAAGAGTTTCTTAAGAATAGGTAATATTAATGTAGAATATCTTATAGACTTTGGATATATTCATATCTGATCTAAATATATACTAATATAATATCATTGATGATTCATATCCTGAATTTCGATCACTTACCACACTTATTTGAATGGATTGCTTATGAGGTAATACAGAATGTTTGACCATCAAAAGCCATAGCATAAAAATTCAAGTTAATTATTTAATTAGAAGCTAGAATGTGGACTTCACCTTACAAGTACTTAGATCTTGAGTTTATTCAACTCATCTCATATTCAAGCTTAAAGGGAATACTGACGTCATGTTTCTAGTCTGATGGCCATGCCTCAAATGTGTCAAATACCATTATTTATGTTTAGTATTGTGGAAGCACACCATAGCGTAAGCTAGCCCTAGTTAGCCTATTCATCTTACTTTCGAATTGAAGAGTTAGAAGATGAGTAGGAGTTCCTCCTTGAGGTCAGTAGAAAACTTATGCTCATCCATATTTTCTTATTAATGAATAGTACGTTTAGTTCCTCCATGTTTATTTTATTTTTTTCTCAAAACTTTGGTTTATTTGATTCAAAGATTTAGAAAATCATATCAGTTAACATTGAGGTTTCTTCTTTATGCATAGTCCAAGTGAAGCTACTCTAGTACCCTATATTTTAGCAACTAGTGTGTTAAGTAACATAAGGTATCAAAGTACATCATCAACAACAATTATTTCTTTTTATTACAGTTAGAGCTGATGGGAAAGAGACACAGAAACGTTCGTAGCTCAACTGCCAACTATCATCATCTTTTATAACATAGTAATCCTGAGGGAAACTATAGATGTTAAGTAGAAAACGTCCAACTCATATGTCTCATATTATAGTTATAATGTATTACCATTTCTTCTGTCAACATGCTTATAAATATAATATTAGATGTATCAGTTGTCAGGTTGCCAGTCTTTGTGTCTATGATCACCCTTCAACTTTATCTATTCTCTTTCATTCCATAGAACAGGATGCACGCAGGTACACACATATTTTTATGCCTTTGTCTCTGTTATCATGAGGCATTTGGTCAAAAAATGGAAGTGCTAATAAGTCAGTAGGGAAAAGACAAAGGTGATAAGGATGAGAAAAGTAAAATAAAAAAGAGTGGATGATCGATGGGAACGGAAATCCAAGAAGACGAATATCAAAATAAAATGAAGCATAGTGTATGTGTCAGAAGACTACCATCAATGGATCAAAGTTCTGAAGTTTCAGGTTTTCTTTAAGTGACTCAAAGAGATTTATGTGTCCATACATGACTTGTATGGGCATGGGTAAATGTTAACATAGGTTACCAAAGTTTTGATGAAGAAAATGTGTCCGCTTAAATATCTTTGTTCATATATACGTATGCACAGTACTTGACATTATTCCTTTGTATATCCTTCCCTCCATGCACAGTGTATATATTTTTTTCACGAATAGACTAATGTTAGTGCACTCATTAATTTACATTCCCTGTTTATTTTCCATCGGTTGTTTCTAATTTCGTTACAGAAACAATAAATTATAATGAAAACAATAAGAAGAATAAAATTATCCTAATTTTTAAGTAATTAAAAATGTGGTTGATTTTGAAATTCAAAATAAAATTGAAAAAAGAAATAGAACACTGACTCTACCAATCAACCTAAAATCAAGAGATGACAGTTCATATTTTTCTCAGGCTACGATCAAGCGAGGAATGTCATCATTTAATGTATTCTCTCTTGTCCTTGTCGTTAATAAAATTCTTGTAGTAGTTGATGTTGTTCATGTCTTTAAATAAAAGAAATTTCGGCCTTAGCCTACTCTCCCGGACTTTATTACATAAGGGAAAAGAACAACTGAAAGGGAGTAGTGCTAACGTTGTTCCTTGTCGATAAAATAATCGCCAACTGTAAGAATTTGATGCTGTTCATGTCGTTCATACTATCATCATCGTCATCAATTATTTCTCTGTATTACACCGTTACCTGATGGGAAAAGGACACAAAAGCGAGCACGATTAGTGGCGCTCTTTTAACATTACCGTCAAATTTAATTGTAGATAATGCTGGAGTTTCTTGAATGATAGATTGACAGCGGCGATGCAAAATGATTAATGGAAGCTTTCACGAAAAAGCATTTGGCATCCGCTGGTAGGATTATGAATACTTGAATTGGCAACCAGACTCGTGAAACAAGTACAAGCACAAGATTATGCGAGAGAAATCTGACAGGCGAAACTGATATGAAAAGGGGGATAATGTCCGTCTGTCAATTCCTTTTAGTTTCATTCTTGATAACGTATTTCGCCACACGACTGTAAGCTACAAGATCACAACGTGAGTGGAGATGATTGAGAGAATGTATAGTGCTGGGCGGTTGGATATGAGAGAGAGAGAGAGAGAGAGAGAGAGAGAGAGAGAGAGATCCATGAAGATCGCAAAATTGCGGATAATGTTCTGATTACGAAATCCTAAGAGAGAGATCCACATAAAAGCACATGATTTTGCATATGTAGCGGATGTGATACCAACCGGTCACCCACTAGGAATCATCCTTAAAATGGTGAGAGCGACGCTGATGATTTTGTCAATGGATCGCACTTGCGAGGGCTGAGGTGCGGAGTCATCCAGTGTCACTTGGTTTTAGAAATGAAACGAAGAGTCGGCACCACTTTGGGGGGGGGGGGGGTATATAGCACATATAAGAGTTTAATGTGTGCGTTGTTCATTATCAAAAGGAGACTACATATATAGATGAATCTCTTCCCTTAGGCGGTGCACATGGCTACTGAAGAGCTCGGACAAAAAGGGTCTAAATGGTTAAGCTAGTTATCTAACATTATAGATCTCACAACTAGACTGATGGTAATTGACAAAAGAAGTTACAATCCCCTCTCCTTTTCCCAAGCAATAGAAAACACTGGTTGTACATAGTTGGTTGCCACATTGGGCATGTCACATTGGACATTTTTAATGTGCCATATTAGGCTACCTCATTGGGTTTGTGTTACCACATTGAGTTTGATTTACCACTTAAGATTTGATCGACCACATTGGGTGAGTGTGAACTTCATTGAGTTTTGTGTGGAAGTGTATATGACATTGACTTGTTATGTTGCATTGGGTAGTTTGCTTTGCTTTGAATATGTCGAAAATTGTATTAGGTTGGCGTATGACAATCCGAATTACATGTAACTGAATGGACTTCATAAGCTTTACTATTTCAAAAATGAGGCTCTGCAAACATTTTATTTTGAAATAAATATATATATCTAGTTCTTTTCTCAAGACACAAGTGAATGACGAGGGCTTTGTTCATAGTTGAGTTTAGACGGTCAAGTTTTTTGGTTCATTTACAAACTGCACTCTCAAAGCCTTTAGTGCTCTATGATTATTCCTAGCTCATTTTATAAATAATTTTTTTCATCATAACAGGATTAGACATTACTAAGTAATACTCAATAAGACCATCCAACATAATGGCTTTAAAAGATATAGATAAATTTGTAGGTATAAATTTTGACACATGGCAAATGAAAATGAAAGGCTTCTTAATGCGAAAAGGTGTATGGAGATTCACCAATAAAGCTTCATGTAATGAACCAGGTTCAGAAGAGCTTATGCAAGCTGCCTATGCAATTCGCCATGGATGCGGCTTGCAAGAACTGGGCGATGAATGCAACTCTGTGTTTAAGAAGAAGAGGATTTTTGGTGCATCATCAATGAACGCTTAATTCTTAAGCTGAAGAGATATCCCTTGTTTTAATTATGATCTGTGATTTGTTTCTCACAAAGAAAAAAGGAAGATGTGCAATTCAATGTAATTCTTTGAATAAAATCATAGTTGTGGCAGCAAAGTCACGCACGTCTTCTTGCAACCGAAAGGTCTCTCTCGGGGGGGACGTAAAAGTAATGGCTCCCATATAAGGCCAATTACTACACTTCAAATTGGATACAAGGTTATTGCCATGACTAATGCTATGCATACCACTAATCACCTTCTCATGTACTTATGTAAGTCTAATGCTATGTATACCACTAATCACCTTCTCATGTACTTATGTAAGGATCAGAAAGGGTTCATCAAAGGTAGGTCGATTTCATATGGTATCATTGACATCATGCGAAGTCTCTAATATGCTAAGGATTCTAACCACAGTTTGTTGTTTCTCAAGATCTACTTTCACAAGGCATATGAAAAACTTGAGTGGGAAATCATTTGGAAACATATCAAGGACTCGGGATCAACACCTAGATTTGTTAGAAAGGTTGCCTCGCTTTTGGGAAATGCCTAAGCTCACGTTAATATCCATGGAAGCCTTTTCTGCCCCCTTAAGCTCAAAAGATCTATCTGATATGATTGTCCTCTGGGTCCTTTTCTTTCTTCTATTTGTATTGATAGTCTCCATTGTCTTGTTGAGAATCATGTTAAATACAAAAGGATCATAGGCCTTGTGATTCCTCCGATTCAGGAACGAAAGGTGCTCACAATGTTTGTTGATGATAGTTATGCCTCTACTCCTTATGAGACAAGAACTATATACAATATTTGTTCATGCCCATAAATCTTTTACAATGCCTTTGGCTACAAAACTAACCACTCCAAGACTATTTTTAGAGCCCCTCGCATCCACATCCTTAGTTTATCTGTGTCCAAGGGTTCTTGGAAATTGTTTCAGGCATGATTTTTGGGCTATAGGTATTTTCTGGGCTTCAAAGTTTAAATGAGCTAAAAGGGAGAGAAGCTTCTTAGTAGGTTGGACTCAAAACTTTAGTACTAGGAAGGTATGCAATTGAATGTAATTCACACAATGATGGTGATCAACATTTTTCATACTTCATCTAGCTTTTATTTTCTTGCATGTTGGAGAGCGTACAACTCTAAGTTGATGAAAATGAAAAGAATTTGTAGAAATTGTAATTGGAGGGAAGATCCCAACTAGAGAGAAATGCCTAAGAGACAATCAAAGATTTTCACTTTCCCAAAAGGGTATGATGGTCTTGGTATTGCGGATGCAAAAGTTATGGAAAAGGAACTCACATCCAAATGGATGACAAAAGTGTGGATAAACAACAAGAAATGGTGGTCAGAGCTCCTTTCTACAAATACCAATAACCACATGTTTTCGAGCACCCCTATATGGCAAGGCCTTAATCTTCTTACCCTAACATTTTCCCTAGGCCCGATTACCTCTAAGGGACTTACATTGGTGGTGTCCCTTTAGAGTGCCTATAATAAGATGAAGAAGGATTGCACAATTAGCAATGACTCAAAGTGGGTTGTCGATACACGGAAAAATGACTCTATTTGGTTCTCAATATATGGCATCATGGAAAGTGAAAAGGAGAGCCTCCAAAGATCCGAAAGTATTAGGTCCAAAGGATTTCAACAATGGAAGGATGTATGGTTCCAACGGGAAAGAAAATGGATAAGATTTGAGGACATTGATGAGAAATGTAGAGGCTTCTATGTGGATTTGTGCCTTTTAAGACAAAGGACTAATGTTTGGTGGAACTCGGACGATTGCCTTATTATTGGACAATAAGATCCTAATTGAAAAGGTATTAAATGGAAAAGGGTAATCACATTTGAGACATCCCACGAGTCAAGAAATAATTGAAACTACTTCAAGATCTCAATGGAAAGTGGGGTTCGAATTGGTGTTGGATTGATGAAATCTAAAATTCATTGATCTTTGACACCCTCTAAAGGAATGGAAGAAGTCGACCCTCTTGTGGCAAGTTCTCCATAGGGGAATCTAGACCCTTTGAAAGCTCATAAAATATTTGGGGCTATGCCTTGGTGTAAATGATGCCATCGGGAGAGGAATACCTTGCTCACCTCTTCTTCATGTGCCCTAGATGTATTGCTCTCTAGAGGAGGATCAAAGATCTTCTTAATTTTGATTGCAAAATTGATAAGAAGCAAGCCTCATTGTGGAAGGAAGTTTGTTGCTCCTTAGTAATTTGGAATATGATCATATGTGATGTCCTTTGGAATATCTAGAGAGAGAATTTCTCTAAAAAATTTGATAGCCCTCATAAAGAATGGTCTATTTGTGCTCTCGGTCCCTAGAGTTTCAATCTAGATGACTGCAAAACACTAAGAGCCCACCACCCTGCCACCTCCAAGCACCATAGAGTCTTTGTTATAGAGAACAACAAGCTTAAACTTAAGTGGCTTTTGCATGAAGGTGATCAAGACTTCGTAAAACCTCCTAGTTTTTCATAGTATTTTTACATTGAAAAAGCCAACAAGACCACTTGCGTTCTTTGTAGCTCCTTGTTTCTCTTATAATCTCTCATTTTTTTTATAGTTGCAATTGGTTTAAAAGAATGAAGAAAAGACAAAAAGTGTTTTTTTGGGGATTCAGGTGTCATTAATAACTGAACAATTTCAATTAATATTGACAACATTACATAAATCCAAGTTGCAAAAAAAGAAACAAACAATGCATAGACCTTGTCATTTCCTTCTCATTCATGCCATAAGAGTCAACATTGGCTCCATTTCTAAGAAATATTGTGTGAAGAAGTACAAGGAGAAAACTTTCACGGATGTCATCCAATCCAATCTGTCCAGCACCATACCTCACTTAACTAGTGGTTCCACCATTAAGCTAAGGTTTCTTGGTGCATAGAAGCCAAAAAAAGGGTCTTAACCTATATTGATGATTATTTTTTATATTGAAGCTCTCTTTCTGAATCCCAAATCTTGTTGGAAACAATTTCATATAATATTTGAAGACTTCACATTGAAAGTTTTGGTTGCTTTATTTTTTAATGCAAGTATTCAAAAACTTCATTATGAACCCTATTAATCATATTCATTTTACAAATAATATCTATCTTTCTTGGGGTTTTTATAGACATTCATTTTTGTTGAAGGTTCTCAGTGATTATTGAAGCACTCATGGCTTTTATTGGTAGTTTTCGCCTTGATATGCATCAATATCTAGAGCCCCTTTGATAATCTATTTTGATATATATTTGGTCTTAAGTATAGAAATGCTATGCCTTCTGGCTCACATCTACATATTTGTCATTTTCTATGGACTTTTTTGTGGAAACTACCTATTTACATCCATGTGTTTGTTGACACAATGGTTTTGATTTTTATGAGGTAATTTTATTTGTTAAAAAAAGGCCATGGTGTGATTTCGTTATCTAGCATACACCCATATTTGAATTTGTTTTTGATGATGCAAGTGGATAGTGAATTCTATCCTTTTCATATGAAATATACAATACGGAATGTATATGTGCATGATGGCCAGGATGGATTTTGGTGTTCATGGTATATGGAGTGATTTATTATCTAGATAATTTGTGATTATGGTTTCATACTTCTTGGATTCCATTTTTGTAATGACGTGATTATATTTTAATGACCAAATGCTCAATCAATAAAGGAGATTAGAGAAAAAACTATTTATATTTCCTATTTCAACAATATAAGCACTTATTTTCGAATGTATGCATGGTTTTTTATATTTTTCTATTTTCTATCATAAAACGTTTGGGCATTCTAGTCAGCTCACTTATTCAAGAAAAAAAATTAAAAATTATTCAAGAGTTTGATACTTATCTACTTTTGATTTTGAGATGTTAGTGATACTCAAGATTTCTTTTTCACATAATAAAGATCAATTTCACAAAAATTTTCTAGATCAAGAGGAGGTGCAAGTGGCTGAAATAAGGATTGTTCTTTATAGTGAAATAAATGGCATTGGGACCCACAATGTTGATAGAAGGAATTTTGTTTCTTATGGAAGTACTAGGTACATGGTCTCTTGGGTGGAAGTGTGTGTGTGTGAGTGCATGTGTGTGTGTGTTATTGTGTGTGTGTATGTGCGTATGTGTGTTATTGTGCGTGTGTATGTGCGGGTGTGTGAGAGAGATAGAGAGTGAGGGGATGGAGTGTGTGCGCGTGAGGGGGCGGGGGTGGCAGGGAGCAGCGAGGTGAGGGGGAATAGGCGGGGGGTGCGGGGAGTGCAGCGGGGCGGGGTGGGGACTAGGCGGGGGGTGCAAGGGAGTGGTGAGGGGCAGGGCGGGGGCGGGGGGCGGAGGTGTGAGGGGCGGATGCGAAGGGCGGAGGTGTGAGGGGCGGGGGCGGGGGGCGGAGGTGTGAGGGGCGGGTGCGGAGGGCGGAGGTGTGAGGGGCGGGGGGCGGAGGTGTGAGGGGCGGGGGTGGAGGTGTGAGGGGCGGGGGGCGGAGGTGTGAGGGGCGGGGGCGGAGGTGTGAGGGGCGGGGGCGGAGGGCGGAGGTGTGAGGGCAGGGGGGGCGGAGCTGTGTGGGCGGCGGGGGGGGAGCTGTGAGGGGCGGGGTGGAGGGCGGAGGGGCGGGCTGCGGGCGGGCGGAGAGGAGGGGCGGGGGCAGAGCTGCGGGCGGGGAAGGAAGGGATGGCGGAGGCGCGGGATGCGGGCTACTGCGGGCGGGGGGAAGGGATGGCGGAGGAGGAGAGAGAGGGAGAGAGAGAAAGAGAGAGAGAGAGAGGGAGAGAAGAGAGATGGCGGGGAGAGGGAAAATGCGGCACAGAGAGAGAGAGAGAGAGAGAGAGAGAGAGAGAGAAGGAGAGAGAGAGAGAGGGAGAGAAGAGAGATGGCGGGGAGAGAGAAAACGCGGCAGAGAGAGAGAGAGAAAGAGAGAGAGAGAGAGAGAGAGAGAGAGAGAGAGAGAGAGAGAGAGAGAGAGAGAGAGAGAGAGAGACAGAGAGAGAGAGAGAGAGAGAGAGAGAAGAGAGATGGCAGGGAGAGAGAAAATGCGGCAGAGAGAGAGAGAGAGAGAGAGAGAGAGAGAGAGAAAGAGAGAGAGAGAGAGAGAGAGAGAGACATGCCAAAAGAGAGAGGGAAATAGAGAGAGAGTGAGAGAAGAAAGAGAGAGAGAGAGGGAGAGAGAGAGAGGTGGAGAGAGAGAAGGATAGAGAGAGAAAGAGAGAGAAAGAGAGAGAGAGAGAGGGTCGGAGAGAGAGAGGGAAAGATAATGAGAGGGGGAGAGAGAGAGGGAGAGAGGGAGAAAGAGAGAGAAAGAGAGAGAGAGTGAGAGACCGAGAGAGAGAGAGAGAGGGGAAGAGATAGAGAGGGAGAGAGAGAGAGACCAAGAGAGAAAGGGAGAGAGAAAGAGGGGAGGAGAGAGAGGGAGAGAGAAAGAAAGAGAAAGGAAAAGAGAGAGAGAGAGAGAGAGAGAAATAACATCAGGAATCAGGATTTTAATGAAAGCACCTATTCCAATTCCGTATCAAATCCTGAACCAAACTTCTGATAGAACTGAAGGGCTTTTTCATTGTTGACTTGCACATGCAAATGGACATCAAGTATTTCCCCATCCTCCTCAGCAAGCTCCATGGTCTCAGTCCGTTGACAACTTCGTCTTCCAAATAAACCCTGGATTCATCTGCATTCCACTGTACATCCTTGTTCACCCGATATAGAGATGTCACAACCCACGAAATGTGGACCTTCTGCATGCCTACCCAGAGAGAAAAGGAGGAGGGGTACTACAGACCCCCGCATCAAGCTTTTGCACCGTCCCTGGTGCAATTTCTTCTTATTGAATGAAATAGCTGCAAATACTTGAATGACAGAATAACTATAAATACTCAACCGACGAAATACTGCTAATACTCGAATGACACGTGGTATGTACAGTGGCTGAAATTCTTCCAAGTCGACTTAGTTTAGATACTTCTTCACCCTGGAGATGTTGACGAGGGGAATCCTTTTACCCTGCAGATCTTCCAGATGCACTGCGCCATGTGGCAATACCTTGATTACCTTATATGGTCCTGTCCATCTGGGTGCCAATTTAGTTGAAATTGCTGGGACTTGATGCACTAAAACCATGGACCCTTCCTGAACTTCATTGGTCCTCAAATACCTGTCATGCATTCTTTTGCGGTCTTCCTGTGTTACCAGAACTTTCTGCATTGCCCCTTCTCTGTACTCTTCTAATGCCACCAATCTCTGAATGGGGGGTTCAATTCCGATGGTTTTGATTCCTATTTCCTTTCTGATAATGAACTCGAATGGTGCTAATGCCTCTTTCCCATAAACTAACCGAAATGGAGTCTTGCCTGTTGTTCCCCTCTTCGTGGTTCTGAAAGCCCAAATTGCACCGATCAGAGCTAGCGGCCAGGAGCTTTGATGATCAAAAGCTAATTTGCGAAGCAATCCAATCAAAATCTTATTGTAACTCTCTGCTTGGCCATTTGCCCTTGGGTAATAGGCACAAGACATTTTATGGAAGATTTTGTACCTGTCAAATATAAACTGGAGCAATTGATTTACAAAATGTATGCCCCTATCACTAGTAATTTCCAGTGGGCAACCAAATCTTGAGAAAATACGTTTATACATGAATTTAGCTACTGTCAGAGCCGTGCAGTCCACAGTAGCTTTAGCCTCTATCCATTTAGTGGCATAGCACGTAGCCATCAAAATATAATTTTTTCCTCCAGGTTGACCATTTGGACTAATTGGTCCTATGAAATCAAGACCCCATCGTTCAAATGGGAGCCATCCTGTAGATATGACCAATGGTTGAAAATTCAATCTGGTTGGCGCGGGAGCACACCTCTGTCAGATGTGGCATTCTTTAGCAAACTTGATTGCATCCTTGAAAATATGAGGCCACCATAAACCTTTGTGGATTATTCTATGAGCCAAATCCTCTCCCTTTAGATGTCCTTCATTGTGTGCAGCCTCTAGCAGAAGATTTACCTCCTCTGGATAGACACACCTTCTCAATATATCATCTTGACAGTATTTATAAAAATTTCCATTTATAAGAGAATAGGCTTTGGTTTTCAAAAGTAATCTTCTTTTTTCTATAGGTGTCAAGTGTTCTGGGATCTTTCCAGTAGTAAGAACATGGAGAATTTCATCATACTAACCAGTTTGAATTGCTACTAGAAAAAGATTGCTATCTACCAGTTCATCATTAATACCTATCGCCTTTTCACTCATTGCAGTCCTAGACACTTGATCTGCCATGTAATGCTCTTTTCCTGGCTTAATATGAATATCAAAATTAAATTCCTGAAATAGGAGTAACCATCTCCAAATCCTTCCAGCTACTCTAGGTTTGTTTATCAAATACTTCAAGGGCTGATGATCAGAAATAACAATGAAATGTACACCAAGGAGATAATGTTGGAACTTCTGAAGAGCAAATATGATAGCCAAACCTTCTCTTTCCGTTGTACTGTAATTTCTTTCAGCTTGGTTGAGTAGTCTGCTTGCATAAGAGATAGGTCTATCCACTTTGTGAGATGATGGTTGAGCTAGAACTGCACCAACAGCATGAAGACTAGCATCTGTATGCACATGAAATTCCAATCACCAATCAGGAACACTTAAAAGTGGAGCAGTACATAGCCTCAACTTTAGTTCACAAAATGCTTTGTCAGCTTCAGCACTCCATGAGAAAGGGATCTTTTTGCTGGTAAGCCTTGACAAGGGCTTAGCAATTTCCGAATACATCCTAATGAATCTTCTGTGATACCCTGCATGGCCCAAGAAACTTTGCACTTCTTTTGGGCTTTGTGGAATTGGCATGGAAAGAATAGCTATAACCTTTGCAGGGTCAACAGTTATGCCTTCAGCAGATACTATGTGACCAAGAAGAGTGCCCTTAGTGACCAAAAAGTGACATTTATCAGGATTCAATTTCAAACCTGTTTTGAGACATTGCTCAAAAATTTCTTTTAGATTTTCCAAATGGTCATGGAAATCTTGAACTGCTGCCCTTCTATCTGTACCTGAAAATACTGAAAAGTCATCCATGAAAATGCGTAGAAAGGTTGTTGACCATTTGCCCAATATCAGATACATCGTTCTATTAAATGAAGCCGGTGCATTCTTCAAACCAAAAGCCATACGAGTATAGACATAAGTACCCCAGGGAGTAACAAAGGTTGTTCTGTCCCTATCATCGGGGTGAATTACTATCTGGTTGTAGCCACTAAAACCATCCAAGAAACTATACAAAGTGTGACCAGCTACTTCCTCAAGCACTTGCTCTGTGAAGGGCTGAGGAAATCCATCTTGAATAGTCACTTTATTCAAAGCACGGAAATCAACACATACTCTTATTTTTCCACTATTTTTCTTGGGCACAATTACCATAGAAGAAAGCCACCTAGAATGTTCTACTGGCACAATTATACCTGCTTCTTCTAGTTTTGTAATCTCTGCTTTTACCACCTCTGCATACTTCGGATTGAGTCGATATGGCCTACTTCTTACAGGCGCAGCTCCCTCAACTAAGGGTATCCGATGTAATCCAAGCTCTTCTAGTATTCCTGTTAGATCTTTGTAGGACCATGCGAAGACACTTTTGTAAGTAAAGAGCAAAGAAGTTACCTTCTGTAGTAAATTAGGATAATGCCACAACCAGGATGCCAAATGGACTACTTGAGGGTTCTCTTCATCCCCTAAATTTACTTCTTGAACCAATGTTTCAGGACTGGCCTTGTTTGATAAATCATCTCCACTATATGCAGGAGTGGAGTTTAATTTATATTCTGCAACATGTTCTTTCATCCATCCTTGAGGTATATCTGAGAAAGGAAGATCTTCTCTACCCTTAGGTTCAAAATCTTCTACCTCTGATACTTTTATCTGGGTTGCTTCCTCAAGGCTTGTGCTTTCCTGCAATTGCTCATTCTCCAACACCTTGTGGTCTTCATTGCCCTGTCCTGTGATTACCTTATCTGCAACTTCTTCCTTAATTTCATTAATCTCCACTGTGCAACACTCTGCACTTCCCATCATCCAATTTAACAATGTATCATCTTCATGAGGTAGAGAGGGCATTACTTGAGTGTCTACAGTATATCCAATAGTTTTCCCTGAGTCAATTCCTTCCTCCAAGTGTAGTTGCAGTTGGCTATTGGTGCTTGTTGAAATCCATAATTTATTTTTTCCCCAATCTTGTAAAGCTTTTGCTTGTCTCAACCAAGGTCTCCCCAGGAGTAAAGGATAGGAAGTCTCTTGTGGAAGTGCAATAACAACAAAATCCAACACAAAGTGGCATCCCTGCACCATCATCCGTACCTTTTCAATAATGCCAAGAGGCGCAATCCGATGTTGATCTACTCGTGTAACTGTAAATGGTGCCATTTTGGTGGGGTTCAAATTCAGTCTCTTCATTGTGAAATCTGGCATCAAATTGATACCAGAACCTCCATCTATGATCACACCTGTGAGAGCTTCATCCTTTATACAAACAGATAATCTTGAGCTATGGTAGTCAGCTAAGGGTGCAGGGTGAAAATGAACCATGAACCCATCTATACTAGGTGATTGGACCAAGTGAGCAGAGTGTATAATCTTCAGTAAATCACTTCTTATTTTTGAATCCATCCTTATAAGTTCATATAGACTAACCTTGTGATGAATACCTTTCAAGATCTCTCTCTCTCTCTCTCTCTCTCTCTCTCTCTCTCTCTCTCTCTCTCTCTCTCTCTCTCTCTCTCTCTCTCTCTCTCTCTCTCTCTCTCTCTCTCTCTCTCTCTCTCTCTCTCTCTCTCTCTCTCTCTCTCTCTCTCTCTCTCTCTCTCTCTCTCTCTCTCTCTCTCTCTCTCTCTCTCTCTCTCTCTCTCTCTCTCTCTCTCTCTCTCTCTCTCTCTCTCTCTCTCTCTCTCTCTCTCTCTCTCTCTCTCTCTCTCTCTCTCTCTCTCTCTCTCTCTCTCTCTCTCTCTCTCTCTCTCTCTCTCTCTCTCTCTCTCTCTCTCTCTCTCTCTCTCTCTCTCTCTCTCTCTCTCTCTCTCTCTCTCTCTCTCTCTCTCTCTCTCTCTCTCTCTCTCTCTCTCTCTCTCTCTCTCTCTCTCTCTCTCTCTCTCTCTCTCTCTCTCTCTCTCCTCTCTCTCCTCTATCTCTCTCCTCTCTCGCGCTCATCTCTCGCTCATCATCTCTCTCTCTCTCCTCTCTCTCTCTCATCTCTCCTCTCTCTCTCTCTCTCTCTCTCTCTCTCTCTCTCTCTCTCTCTCTCTCTCTCTCTCTCTCTCTCTCTCGTCCCTCTCTCCTCTCTCTCTCTCTCTCTCTCTCTCTCTCTCTCTCTCTCTCTCTCTCTCTCCTCTCTCTCTCTGCCGTGTTTTCACCTCTCCCCGCCATCTCTCTTCTCTCCCTCTCTCTCTCTCTTTCTCTCTCTCCCTCTTCCTCTCCTCCTCCGCCATCCCTTCCCCCCGCCCGCAGTAGCCCGTATCCCCCGCCTCCGCCATCCCTTCCTTCCCCGCACGCAGCTCCACCCCCGCCCTCCTCTCCGGCCCGCCCCTCCGCCCCCGCCCCTCAAAGCATCCCCCCCCCCCCCCCCCCCCCGCTACCCGCACAGCTCCGCCCCCCCTGCCCTCACACCTCCGCCCTCCGCCCTCGCCCCTCACACCTCCGCCCCCGCCCCTCACACCTCCGCCCCCCGCCCCTCACACCTCCGCCCTCCGCCCCCGCCCCTCACACCTCCGCCCTCTGCCCCTCACACCTCCGCCCTCCGCCCCTCACACCTCCGCCCTCCGCCCCCCGCCCCCGCCCTGCCCCTCACCACTCCCTTGCACCCCCCGCCTAGTCCCCACCCCGCCCCGCTGCACTCCCCGCACCCCCCGCCTATTCCCCCTCACCTCGCTGCTCCATGCCACCCCCGCCCCCTCACGCGCACACACTCCATCCCCTCACTCTCTATCTCTCTCACACACCCGCACATACACACGCACAATAACACACATACGCACATACACACACACAATAACACACACACACATGCACTCACACACACACACTTCCACACACACCCTCAAACACACTTCCACACACACCGGCTTACACACACACCCACATACACTCCCACAAATACACAAACACATACATGCACACCCGCACACACACACACCCACACACATATATGGCCACAAACACCCACATACACATGTATGCCCACCCACAATCACCCGCACACATGCTCACTCCCTCCGGCACACACATACACCCACCCCCACACACACTTACACACAGACACACTCCAAGCACACAGGGAATCCTCCAAGTAATAAAGCAATGGATCCTCATGGGATATATCAAACCTTCAACAGGAGGCCATTCTCAGAACAGAGCAGTGGAAGCAATGGAGTCAGAGCACCTGAGAAGGATTGTGGCTTAACAATCTACATTTAGAGATAGATGGTGAATTTATGGTTCCTTATTGTCGTGGCAAGCACGCTAGATTGAATTTGACATCAAATGAGAGCCTTGGAAAAGACATCTACATTCCATGATGATCTGCTTTTGCACTTCCAAAGTGTATGGGGCCCTTCATTTGAATTGCCAGGATTAAACAGGGCGGGTGAAAAGGTAAAAGGTAATGGTTAAAAGTGGAAGTAGTCACCGCCAACCCTTCACGGCCACTACCTTTTTTTGTGGATCTAATTAAAATCAAAGGAATAATTGACCTACCCCCCCAATTTTGGGTGATTAACCGGCACGTGAACAGTGGACATGAAGATTCGGCAAGGCTCTCTTGGCCTATTGAGGTCTATAAAAACAAGGGATTTGTGCTCATTTGGGTACACATTTTTTTTTATACAATTTTAGAGATACAGAGGTTCGTGTATACGTGTAGAAGTCCTCTTTTGCACTTGGTGGTTTCAAGCCTATTGTAGGAGCTACTCTGTAGTGTGTATACAGAGGGTAGGCTTCTCAGTGGAGGGCTATGAGCACCATAGTGTAAGAGAGTAGCTTGGATTCTTCTTCTTTTCTAGTTATTTACTTTTAGGGTGGCTTGTTAGCCCTAAGCTTGCGGCTCGTTAGCACAAAGTTTGCACTTCTGAGCATCACTCTGCCCAACCTTGTAATCAATCTTATTTGAATGGAGAACTGGATGGTCTTTTTAGTCCCATGTTGTTGATGTTTTCTGGACTACGTACAACCTTTGTGCATTTATTTACCTCTACTTGCTCACAGAAACGTTAAAGGGTATACTTCCCTAAAGAGAACCCCCCTTGAGTAGGCGACGTACTGGAAGTATTTATTTTCTACTTCTGATAAAAGTAGATACCCCAGTACCTCCTCTACAGATGTTATCATTTCTTCTGTCAACATGTTTATTAATATAATAATAGATGTATCAGTTGTCAGGTTGTCACTCAGTTTGTGTCTATGATCACCATCAACTTTATTTTTTCTCTTTCATTTCATACAAAAAGATGCACACATGTACACACATATCTTTATGTTTTTTGTCTCTCTTATAACGAGGCATCTAGTCAAAAAAGGGAGCTCCTAATAGGTTGATAGGGAAAAGACAAAGGTAATAACGATAAGAAAATTAAAATAAAAAAGTGTAGATGATCGATGGGAATGGAAATTTAAGAAAAGCAATATCAAAATAAAATGGAGCAAATTTGTGAAGTTTCAGGTTTTCTTTAAGTGATTCAAAGAGATTTAATTGTCCATACATGACTTACATGCACATGGATAATTGTTAACATAGGTTACCAAAGTTTTGCAGTAGAAAATGTGTCCGTTTAAATATCTGTGTTCATATATACATATGCACAGCACGTGATAATATTCCTATGTATATCCTTCTATACATGCTCAGTGTATATAATTTTTCACGAATAGACTAACGTGAACCCACTCATTAAATTACATGCCATGCTTATTTTCCATAGGTTTTTTCTAATTTCTTTATAGAAACAATAAAACATAATGAAAATAATAAAATAATCCCAATTTTTAAGTAATTAATCATGTGGTTGATTTTGTGATTCAAAATGGGATTGAAAAAAGAAATACAATAGCATCCTAAGGGACTTGGTTGCGAAACCTTGATGAGCACTGACTCTACCAATCAAGCAACAATCAAGAGATGAATGTTCATATTTTTGTCAATACTATCGTCATTAGCATCATCGCCCTCATGAAGTGTCTGTTCTTCTTGGCGATAAATGGTTCTGCCAATCAAGCAACGATCAAGAGAAGATTGTCATTATTTAATGTATTCTCTGTTGTCGTTGTCGTTAATAAAAATATTGTAGTCCTTGATGTTGTTAATGTCGTTGATACTAGCAAATTTGCGGATGATATTGTGAGTACGAAATGTTGCGCATCCGTTCTTTTTAGGAAAACCTTTTTGGTTTAAGACCATTCTTTTAGCTCTTTAGATATCAACCATTATTTTCATAAAAAGAGTCATTAAAAGTTGACCACTCTTTCAGTGCTTTAAAATAGCATCCATTATTTTTGTGAAAAAGTTGTTGAGCAACTTTTTAGTTATTATCCATTCCTTTAGAACTTTAAATATTCTTCACTACTTTTGTACAATAAAATCATTGGCACATATTCATTTTTGAAACTCTATATAAAGAGCTTAGGAATTTGTTTTTGTAACTCAGTTGTTGATACGCCATCATTGTGAATATAGAGACATTTTTTTTGTACAGAGAACTTCTCTTCGTTTATCTAGTCTTGCCCGTGTACTCTGCTCTATCATCTTTGCAGTCTATGCTATTCTCTGCTTCTCTTCATGCTTCTGTTTATGCTACTTCTTGAACCCCATTTATTCTACATTGGTATCTGAGCGAGGTTGATGCATCCAAGGTGCTATACATGATGTATATGCATAAGATGCAACACCAATAAGTTGATAATTTGCAAGTACCTTCTTTTCGAATTACCAACTATCAAGCCTAGCGTTTTTGCATCTCTGCATATCTTATGGGTAGGAATTTGTATGGTCTTATTGGTGGTACGGAACCTCGACCTGACTTGCCTGACCAAAATCCAACACCTCAGCAAGTTCGGGAATATCAGAGGTGGAATGAGCGTGACAAGAAGGTAATCTTTGTATTGTCACAAAATATTGATTCGATCATGATAGGACACATACAAGACTTGAGAACAAGCAAGGAGATTTGGGAAGCATTAGAGCGACTCTTTTCAACAACCACTAAGGCACGGAGAATTCAATTGAAAAATGAATTAAATAATTTGCAGAAGGATGTACGACAGTCAGTAAATGATTATGTTTTAAAAATTAAGCAGATCGTCGATGCACTTGCTTCAATTTCATGCATAGTTGAAGGTGATGATTTAGTTGCATTTGTTTTAAATGGTTTAAAAGAAGATAAAAAATGGAAAGCTTTTACAACTTCTGTATTTGTGAGAGCGGAGTTGCCTGATTTTGATGAATTGGTTTCACTTATGATAACAGAAGAAATTAACATTAATGGTGGAGAGTCTATGCAGAAAGGTACTGTTGGTCATGCACTTTATGCAGGAAATCAGCGTGGTCGAAGAGGTGGCAGAAGAGTAAGTTTCAGAGGTCGTGGAGGTCGAAATGAGACAAACAATAATTATGATGTAGGCAGCTCAGATGTGAATATGCGTGGTAGGGGGAGATATTCCTACCGTGGCAGAGGACCTAATGGGTATCAAGGTAATTCAGGTATAACATGTTATAATTGCGGTACGGCTGGTCATATATCTCATGAGTGTTGGCACAATCAAGGGCGAGATGGATATGCAAGGCGAAACCATACACAGGGTAATTTTGTTCAGGAACAAAATCATGAAAATGTACTAATGATGAATGTGAATACAGATGCAACTCATAGCAATGATGTATGGTATGTTGACAGTGGATGTAGTAATCATATGAGTAATAATGTTGATTGGTTTGCTAATTTACATGCACCTTTATTTGATGGCAAAGTTGAAACAGGTGACAGTTCAATGCATCATATAGCACAAGTTGGAGATGTATGCTTTGAAGATCGAAACGGCAATAAAATCCTAAAAGATGTTCTTCATGTACCGTCAATAAGTAAAAATCTTATTTCAGTTGGGCAGATGGTGGAGCGTGGTTATCAAGTGCGGTTCAACGAATCAAGGTGTTTTGTTGAAAATCCGAAGCAAAATTATAAAGTCTTGGCAAAAGGTCAACGGCGAGGAAGATTGTTTACATTGGATGCAGCTCCTAATTTTGTTTCTTATTATTCAGTTGGTAATAATAAGATTTCTTAGATTGAATTATGGCATAAGCAAATAGGACATGTAAATGTGCAGAAGTTAAAAGACATGGCTAAAAGAAAGATTGTTGTTGGTTTACCTAATATTTCCAAACAAAATATGGTTCATTTGTGTGATGCCTGTCAATTTGGTAAGCAAGCAAGGCATCCTTTTTCTAGTGTCAAATTGCAAAGTAGGGATTTATTAGAATTGGTGCATACTGATGTTTGGGGTCCTACGAAAGAAACATCACTTGGAGAAAGTAAGTATTATTTCTCTTTTGTAGATGACTTTAGCCGAATGACTTTTGTGTATTTCCTTAAGCACAAGAGTGATGTGTTTGATTGCTTTCTCAAATTTAAAGCAATGGCCGAAAAGCAAACTGGAAAGGTAATTAAAAGATTAAGATCTGATGGTGGTAGTGAGTATTTTTCAAGAATGTTTAATGACTTTCTTTGGAGTGAAGGTATAAGGAGGGAAGTTACTTGCAGGTATACTCCTCAACAGAACGGAGTAGCAGAAAGACGAAATAGGATTATTGCAAAAATAGCAAGAGCCATACTGAATGAAAAGCATATGCCATTGAAATTTTGGGCTGAAGCGGTAAATACAGCAGTATATTTGATGAATCGTATGACAACATCTACAACGCATAATGTAACTCCTTTTGAGGTTTGGTTTAATAGAAAACCTGTTATTGATCACTTACGTGGATTTGGTTGTGTTTGTTTTGCTATGGTTCCATATGCATTGAGAACCAAACTAGAGGCAAAGTCCGAAAAATGCATTTTCATGGGTTATGCAAATAATCAGAAAGGATATAAGTGTTATAATCCTATAAGTAAGGAAATGATTATTAGTCGTGATGTACGCTTTGATGATTTATTCTCTTGGTATACAGATCCTATTTTGCAGGTTCAAGAAGAAATGCAAGAAGAAATCGAAGATGATGTACATGATACTATAGGAGTGAGCTCAGAAGGTGAGAATGGAGAAAAATTATCACCTACATCAAAAGAGAAAGGAAAAGGTAAAGCAAAGCTCGTTGAGATAAGTGATGATGTAGAAATTGATCAAAGTTCCAAATTTGATTTTATAAAACATGAACATGAACTTAGGAGAAGTTCAAGAGAGAGAAGGCCAACACAAAGGTATATTGAGTCTTATTATGTTTCACATTCAACTTTTATGTCAAAAGTTATTGAAGAACAGGAACCTACATGTTTCAAAGATGCAAATTTAAATGTTAATTGGTCAAACGCAATGCAAGAAGAGATAGATGCATTATATGAGAATAGCACATGGAAGCTTGTACCACGAGATAATAACATGAAGGTAATTGGAAATAAGTGGGTATTTTGGATTAAAAGAAATAGTGATGGTTCCATTTCCACGTACAAGGCAAGGTTAGTTGCAAAAGGTTTTGCACAAACATATGGAATTGATTACGAAGAGACATTTAGCCCAATTGCAAGAATGTCAACTATACGAACAATTTTGAGTGTTGCAGCAAGTAAATGTTGGAAGATATTTCAACTTGATGTCAAAAATGCATTTTTGAATGGTCAATTACAAGAACAGGTTTATATGGAGCAACCAGAAGGATTTAAAGATGAAAAATATCCAAATTTTGTTTGCAAGCTAACAAAAGCATTATATGGTTTGAAACAGGCACCTAGAGCTTGGAATCATCGATTGGTAAGATATTTGGAAGCTCAAGGATATAAACCAAGTGTTGCAGATCCTTCTTTATATGCTAAGTTTGTAATAGATCAATGTGTGTATATTTGCATTTATGTTGATGATCTTATTATTACAGGAAGCACTATTGATGAGATTGATGAAATTAAGAAAAAACTTGGTAAAGAGTTTAAGATTTCAGATCTGGGAATTTTACGTTATGCATTGGGAATTGAAGTTATTTATGATGAACAAGGTATATGGTTGAGTCAAAAGAAGTACATATGTGATTTACTTCAAAAGTTTGGTTTGTCAGAATGTAAAGCAGTTGCAAATCCTCTGGAGCCTAATGTAAAATTGAGTATACATGATGGTGTTCATTTTGAAAATATAGATATGTATAGATCGCTGGTTGGATCATTATTGTATGCTATAAGTACACGAGATGATATTGGTTATGCAGTTGGAGTACTCTCACAGTTCATGCACAAGCCTACAAATGTACATTGGAATGCGGCTAAGCGTGTGCTATGCTATTTGAAAGGCACTTTGAGTGAAGGTTTATTTTACTCACATGATACTAATCTTGATATTAAAGCTTTTAGTGATGCAGATTGGGCAGGAAATAAAGATGATCGACGTAGCACAAGTGGTTACCTATTAATGACAGGAAATTGGCTTGTATCTTGGAGTTCAAAGAAACAACCAACAGTGGCGCTTTCATCTACAGAAGCAGAATATCGTGCGCTTGCAGAGTTGACATGTGAAGCAATGTGGTTTAAAAAGTTATTTGAAGATTCACATCTTCTTTATGTAACTCCACAAACTTATGGCGACAATATGAGCAATATACATTTGGTAGCTAATCTAGTTTTCCATGCACGTACCAAGCATATTGAAGCTCATTACCATTATGTTCGTGAAAAGGTAGTTTCGAAAGAAATCAACATTTCTTTTATATCTTCAAAAGATCAACTTGCAGATATGATGACAAAATCTCTTGATGGAACAAAGATACAAAGATTCAAACAATTGATTGGATTGTTAGAATATTCAAGCAAAGCTTGAGGGGGAGAATGTTGCGCATCCGTTCTTTTTAGGAAAACCTTTTTGGTTTAAGACCATTCTTTTAGCTCTTTAGATATCAACCATTATTTTCATAAAAAGAGTCATACAAAGTTGACCACTCTTTTAGTGCTTTAAAATAGCATCCATTATTTTTGTCAAAAAGTTGTTGAGCAACTTTTTAGTTATTATCGATTCCTTTAGAACTTTAAATATTCTTCACTACTTTTGTACAAGAAAATCATTGGCACATATTCATTTCCGAAATTCTATATAAAGAGCCTAGGAATTCATTTCTGTAACTCAGTTGTTGATACGCCATCATTGTGAACATAGAGACATTTTTTTTGTACAGAGAACTTCTCTTCGTTTATCTAGTCTTGCGCGTCTACTCTGCTCTATCATCTTTGCAGTCTATGCTATTCTCTGCTTCTCTTCATGCTTCCGTTTATGCTACTTCTTGAACCCCCTTTATTCTACATGAAATCCTAAGAGAGAGACCCACATAAAAGCACATTATTTTGCATACTGTAGCGGATGTGATACTAGCTGGTCACCCACTAGGAATCATCCTTAAAATGGTGAGAGCGATGCGGATTAGTTGAAAATGAAACGGAGAGCCGGCACCAGAGAGAGAGAGAGAGAGAGAGAGACAGAGAGAGAGAGGGAGGGGCAGCGGCAAAGGATTTATATAGAAGCTAGAACAGTGTTGCAGATGAGGTATCGTAAAGTCGCCCATGAAGACTCATATTCGAAATGCTTAGAAAGACGGTGATGATTTTCATAGCGCAGATTCTTCGCAAGCACTACCATGACGACATTGACGAGACAGACAGATTCTTGCTTTTGCTTTTCACACGTCAAAGGAAGCTTGGTAATATGCTTTAGTATTTCCAGGAGACGCGCATATAACCTAGATTCAGATGGCCTCCTGATTGTTGTGGCTGCAAAGTCACGCAGGTCTTCTTGCAACCGAAAGGTTTCTCTCGTGGGGGTATAAAAGTAATGGCGCCGATATGAGTGAAGAAATTCAACAGAGAGGATAGAAGGTGTACTCGTTTTACAGAAGAAAGGACAACTCTATCTTGCTTCTTTGCCATCCATGAAATGACCTTCTTCTCGAGCATCGTTGCATATCCATTTGTACTCCTCGGATCTTAGGATCTAGCCCAATGAGCATTTGTATATGCTTTCACCTGCAAATTCTCTTCAAAAGGATAGAAAAGACCTTCATTTAAAGTAGCCTTCACATATTTGGGTACTCTCTTAGCTACAAGTAAACTAGGAACCTTAGATGTGTGCATGAATGTAGATGACATACCAGCCATATACCCTAAGTCAGGTCATGTGATAGTGGCATAACTCAAACACACCACTATAGATCTATACAAGAGCTGCATCCTTAACTTTATCACCTTCTTTTGAATTCAATATCATATCAACTTCCCGAATCCCACAAAGTAGGGGCAGAGCTTGTGGTTCCAAGGGCACTAGTCCCATTCACTTGTATCTTTTTCTTTTTTAATTAAAGTCCAGGAGAGTATGCCAAGGTGGAACTTCCCTTTTATTGAAAAAAATAATATTTCAACTTCCATTGGATTCCTCAATGGTTTGCAACTTGTAAATCCACCTATTCTCAATATATCAAAGATGTATTTTGTTTGCATGAGCGAGATGCCCTTATCCTTATATATGACTTCAATACCTAGAGAATATCTTAGATCTCCAAGGCATGAGATCTTGAATTCTTTTCCATGCATCGCATTAATGTCCTCGATGCTTTCTTCATGGTCCACTGTAATAATCAAGTCATCCACATGTACACATAACCAGCTGATAGATGATTTACCTTCTCTTTTGTAGAATAGGTATGGATCATTAATGCTTTGTGTATTCCCACAATTGATCAAATAATCTACAAGTCTTTGATCACATGCCCTTGCAGCTTTTTTTAGACCATAGAGTGCCTTCTTTAACCTGCAAACATACTCACCTTTGATTTTTCCTTGAAACTGCAATGGTTGGTCCATGTATACCACCTCTTCAAGATCTCCATTTAGGAACATGTTCTTCACATCTAGTTGATACATCTTCCATGATTGGTAGCTTCAATTGCAATGGTTGTTTTGATGTTATTCATCTTTGCCACATGCCAAAATATATCTTTTTATTCCACTCCATAACTATGAGCAAAACCTTTAGCTACAATCCAAGCAATGTTACTAGTTGAATGCTTTCTTTCCTTATATACACACTTGTTCACAATGAACTTCTTGTTTTTCTTCTTTGGCACTAATGTCCAAGTGTAATTATCCTCCAAAGCTTTTATTTCCTTCTGCATAGACTCATCCCATTATGTTCATATATTTTCTTCTTAAAAGCTTCTTGGTTCTTCAATTACTTTGTTCATATATACAAAGTTTCTAGCCATGAATCAATCATAAGTAAGCCTCTCAACTCAATACCTTACCCATCACACCTTATTTCATCTTTCCATTGACTTGGATATATTATGTTTACTTTTGAGCTATTCCCATTTTTATCATGATGGTCTACATTGAGTTGTGTCCATAAATCTTCATCTTCTTCAAACTTTGTGCTCCTTGCCTTGCCTTTGTTGCTTGCATCACTTAGTTGAATTGATGTGGGGTATCTCCACTCCATGATGGATGTTTTCTAGATTCATTTTGTCCACTAAGCACAATGCTTTTTCGTTCTTCATTTCCTCTTGAAGTCCTTCCTTCGGCATCTTCATTTGTTTGGATTTCAAGAATGCCAAGGTAAAAGTTCATCAAATATGACATCACTTGATACCTTTAACTCCTTAATTGTGGATTTGTATCATATGTAGCCCTTATTGTAACCTACATACCCAATGAATATGCATATTTCTCATCTATCATCCAGTTTTCTCCTTAGTTCACTTGGTATCATCACATAACAAGTACAACCAAACACTATCAAGTATGACCTATCTAGTTTTCTATTATAGCAAGCTCCATGGGTCCTATGTTCATGATGTACATGGCACTAGTTGTATCAACCCAATAGAGATTTTTCATTCCCATTGTCTTCATCATTGCCCTAGAACATCTGGCAATGTAACAAATCTTCCTTTTTACTACATCATTTTGTTATTTTGTGTGACTACATGTGATTTGTATCTTGGTGGCATTTGACTCCAAGAAATCAGTGAACTTTTGGGAGAAGTATTCTCCCCCTCCATATGACCTTAAGCATTTTATGTAATTATCACATTCCTTCTCCACAATAGCCTTGAGCTTCTTGAAGTAATAAAGGACGCCTTATTTATGCTTCATATAATAAATCCAACTCATCCTTATGTGATCATCAATGAAGGTTACAACATATCTAGTAAGTAATCCATTTGAGCTCTCCTTTGTTGGCTCCCAAACATCTATATGAACTAGGATCAAGTGGACGACAATGAAAATAGTTACTTGTCTTAAATGTCAACCTAGTATATGATTTCGGTAAGATTCCCTAAATGATAGGATGCTCTTTTCCTTAAAATAGGGTTCATCACACTCAAGGTCCATAGGTGATTGATTGCAAGTAATAAAAAATTTCAAATTTAAACTTGAAAGCATGAATAGTCATGCTTGGAGCCTTGCTTCATAAGGCACCAAGAGGCATTGATTTAGATGGTTCATATGCTCCTAAGTTTGGGGCTTGATTTTCAACAATGTGCACACCCGGTTGGGTGCTTTCCATGGAGAGTAGAGATTGATGAAGAGAGGACCATGTGGCTTTAAGGATATTCTTATGTTTAGATGTTTATTATAACATTAAAAATCTTATTGCTTCTCAAATTCGCACTCTTTTCGTTTCCATGATCAACATAAGATTTATTTATTCTCTTTCATTTCATACAATAGGATGCACACATGTACACACTTATGTCTATTCTTTTATCTCTCTCTTAATATGAGCCATTTGGTCAAAAAAGGGAGGCGGCAAGACGTTGATAGGAAAAAGGCAAAGATGATACCGATGAGAAAAGTAATGTAAAGAAGTTCGGATGATGGTAAGGGAAATTTACGAAGAGTAGAAACAATATTTAAAGAAGATGGGGTAAGACGAGTATTAAGCGAAAATAAACCATAGTGTATGTGTTAGAACTCTACCAGCAATGGATCCAAGTTCTAAACTTTCAATTAAGTTCAAGTGACGGAAAGAGATGTATTTGTTCATTCATGCACTTTAAATGTCTCCATTTAAACATCTATGTTTATTTATACATACATACTATTTCGCATTTTTGTTTCTTTGTTTATCCGTCCATCTATGTTCACCATAAATATTTTCATGAACAAAGTAATGTTCATGCACTCATTAACCTACGTATCATTCTTATTTTTCATCGTTTGTTTTTCTAGTTTCTTTATAGAAAGAATAAAACATGATGAAAATAATAATAAACACTATTATACTGATAATGGTGCGGTTGATTTTCACATTCAAAATGGGATTGAAAAGACAAAGGACATCCATTCCCTCATAAACACTTACTCTACCAATCAAGCTACAATGAAGAGATAACTGTTAGCTTTTTTTTTTCAATACTGTCATCATTAGCATCGTCTTTCTCACAATCATGGTTCAGCTCTCTTGATGATGAATGAGTCCGTCAATCAAACTACGATAAAGAGAACATTATCATTATTTAACTTATCGGCACTGTTATCGTTGTCATCAATGAAATTAATGTAGTTGTTGATGTTTTTAAAAAAATGGAGGTTCAATCCAGGTCTACTCCTCCAGGCTTTAACTTTGAAATCGCAACTGTACAAGGAAGGGCATAGTACCCATGGGAACCCCCTTATCCCACAAGAACAGGGGTTTGCATCGCTGAGTTAGACTGCAGTCACATCTATCGCATAGCAAGATAAAGGGTGGCACATCAGCCACAATAGAAGGTTTCCATGTTAACATGTCCCTTACATGTTGCCGGTGGGGGTTGAACCCTCGCCCCTGCCTCAAGAGGCAAAAGGCCCAACCACCCAACCAAGCAGCTTGGGATGCAGTCGTTGATGTTGTTCATGCCATTAACATTATCATAATCATCAATTATTTCTCTTTATTACGGCAAGAGCTGATCGGATTATCCCCATCTTTTCAGATAACATAGTAATGCTGATAAAAACTATAGACGTTAAGTAGAAAACTTCCAACTCACACATGCAATGTTTCGTATTATAGTTATAAGGTATTATCGTTTCATTTTTCATGTTGATTAATATAATAATAGATATATCAGTTGTGAGTTTGCCACTCTGTTTGTGTCTATGATCACCATCCATTTTATTAGAGTAGGATGCACGCATGTACACATATATCCTTATGCTTTTGTCTCTCTTATTATGAGGCATTTGGTCAAAAAGGGAGGTGCCAATAAGTCAATAGGGAAAAGACAAAGCTGATGACGATGAAAAAGGTAACATAAAAAGGGATGGATGATGGACGGGAAGGGAACTTTAAGAAGAGGAATATTAAAATAAAGTAAAGCATAGTGTATGTGTCAGAAGACTAGCATCAATGGATCAAAGTTTTGAAGTTCCAGGTTTGCTTCAAGTGACTGAAAGAGATTTATGTGTCCATTCATGACTTATATTCAGATGGATAAATGTTAACATAGGTTACCAAAGTTTTGCAGTAGAAAAAATGTGTCCGTTTAAAATCTGTGTTCATATATACATATGCACAATATTTGATATTATTCCTTGTGTATATCCTTCTATCCATGCTCAGTATGTATATATATATATATATATATATATATATATATATATATATATATATATAATATTGTCACGAATAGACTAATGTTAATGCACTCATTAATTTACATGCCATGTTATCGGTTTTTTCTAATTTCTTTACAGAAAGAATAAATCATAATGAAAACAATAAGAAGAACAAAGTAATTCGGATTTTTAAGCAATTAATAATATGGTTGATTTTCAAATTCAAAATGGAATTGAAAAAAGAAATACAATAGCACCCTAAGGGACTTGGTTGCGAAACCTTGAGGAGCACTAGCTCTTCTAATCAAGCTACAATCAACAGATGACTGTTCATATTTTTGTTAATACTATCGTCATTAGAATCATCGTCCTCATCATCATGGGTCTGTTCTCCTTGACGGTAAATGGTTCGGCCAATCAACCATCAAGAGGAGATTGTCATTATTTAATATGTTCTCTGTTGTGGTTCTCGTCAGTAGAATTATTTTTTTAGTCGTTGATGTTGTTCATGTCGTTAATACTATCATCATCATCATCAATTATTTCTCTTTATTACGCCGAGACGTGATGGGAAAGGGACACAAAAACGAGCACGATTAGTGGCGCTCTTTATGATCACCGTCGATTCTCATTCTACATAATGCTGACGTTTCTTCAATGATAGCTTGACTGTGGCGATGCACAATGATTGATGGAAGCTTTCACGAAACAACTACAAAGACAAGATTATGGGAGAGAAATCTGAGAGCCAGAATTGATGATGAGAAGCGGGATAATATCCGTCTGTCAATTCCTTTGAGTTTCATTCTGGATAACGTATTTCTGCCACGACTGTAAGCTGCAAGATCACAACATGATTGAGAGAATGGATAGCAGCTGGATACGCGAAAAAAGAGAGAGAGAGAGAGAGAGAGAGAGAGGGGGGGGGGGGGGGGGGGGGGGGGGGGGGGGGGGGGGGGGGGGGGGGGGGGGGGGGGGGGGTGGGG